>JALLBC010000322.1:0-10770 GCA_036939775.1 Skeletonema grethae | reverse complement strand
GGTACTTATCTTGTATGTATCAAAGTGAAAGTGTGTCAATCCAGCACCACATACCTATGTACCTTTCTACCTCCTTACCTAGTGGACTTACATTACTATCGCATATCTATTGTGGTGTCACTTAAAAAGGTGTGTGTCTTCTCCTTGCTTCGCTGCAGACACAAAATGACTGCTTGAGCAGATTGTTCACGAGCAATTTACAGACTTTTAGTAAATAGGTTTTCTTGTGAAACAAGAGATCTTAGCGATGGTCCGTGGGAACTCGTGCATCATCGCCAAACCTTGGGCGAACTGCCCTGTATGCGGTATTTGTTTCACGGTCAGAGTCACCGCACGATCGATCCAGCATTGTTCACAATCGTTTTACGATTAGTAGACACGCTCATCTCCCGCCTGTTGATTGCCTCTAGAGAGAGAGAGCACCTATCAACGTCTGCTACGGCGTAGAACAGTGTCTAAAAAAGGCAACAGTTTGACATAATATCGTGCTCGAAAGTAACTTTGTCATCTTCTATTCCATCAATCATCTTCCTCTTTTTCGTCGCCTCTTCGTGAAGTACAAATCATGGTGGCGTTCACCTCCTCCCTCGGACGCTGCGCCGTCCTCCTTTCCGTAGCCATTGGCTTTGGAAAGAGCAACTATGTCATCGCTGACGAATCCTCCCTCATGGAGCCTTCCTCTGCGGCCTGGACTGACATTCAACGTCAACTTGTCCAATGCTGTGTCGAGATTGGCACGAGTACTTGCCATCCTAACGATGCTTGTAACAGCAATCAAAGTGATTGCGAAAAAGCCAAAGGCCAACTCAAATGTAACAGTAGTGGAGCCTACTCGTGGGGAGACCCTGGAGTTTCCGCTCCGCCTCCCACTCCCAAGCCGATAAGCCCAGCTGGTCTATGTTGTGTCGAGATTGGCACGAGTACTTGCCATCCTAACGATGCTTGTAACAGCAATCTGCAATCAAAGTGATTGCGAAAAAGCCAAAGGCCAACTCAAATGTAACAGTAGTGGGAACTACCAGTGGGGAGACCCTGATTCTCCTACTCCACCACCGACTCCCAAGCCGGTAAGTTCCGATGCGCTGTGATGTGCATAATATTATTGTTACTTGCTGCTTTGTCGCGTATAAATATCTTGCACGCTAAACCTGTCTTTTGTGTCATTCTTTACTCACTTTTTGACCAATCATGATATACATAGACTCCTTTGCCCGTGGATCCAACACCTCCTCCATCAAGCCCTCCCGTTTCAGCCTCTTGCGGGCTCTGCACGGAAGACAATTCAATCTCTTGTAACGCCGACTCTGACTGCCCTCTAGTGCCATCTCCAGGAACTTGCTCTGCTCCCACTACTCAACCTACTAATGGAAGCACTTGTACTACGAATGAGCAGTGTTTGCCGAACAACGGAAAACCATCAAATCGTGGAACGTGTAACTCCGGTGGACTGGTGAATTCTGAGTGTGATCCTAACTTATGCCCTCCGACTGACGCGCCTACACCTTTGCCGACAAATTTTCCGACCGGTGTGGTAAGTGACTTAACGGTGATCTGAATACCAATGAAGCCATCTATCTATTGCATTAGCAGTGGAATATATTGCGTCAAAATGTTCCATGCGCCTGTATGGCAAGAGGAGTCTGTCTCGTGGCGATTCCTTTCGTTGACACTTTCAGTTCCATCCATTGCTTGAAAATGTGATGTTCGTCGCCAAAATCGCACCTCTCTCACTATTCATTGCCTTATTGTATCATATTTTCAGCCTACAAATCCTCCAACTGATGTGCCTACAAGCCCGGTAAGTTGCATGATCTCTTTGAATGAAATTAGTTTACAGGAAAAAGTGATGACTTTATACTCAACTTCCCCTTTTCCTACACGTTCACGTTGCTCTTTCAATACTAGCCTACAACACCCAATCCAACGAGTCCGCCGACTCCTAATCCGACCCCTGTTCCTTCAAATCCGCCAACAAATGTACCAACTTCCGAGCCCACAACTGCAGCTCCTACAAATGTTCCTTCAAATCCGCCTACGAACGTTCCAACTTCCGAGCCCACAACTGCAGCTCCTACGAACGTTCCAACTTCCGAGCCCACAACTGCAGCTCCTACAAATGTTCCTTCAAATCCGCCTANCTTGCCGACTCCCAATCCAACCCCTGCTCCTTCGAATGTGCAAACTCCCGAGCCGACAACTGCAGCTCCTACGAATGTTCCTACTTCGAATGTAAGTCCCTTATTTGTGTTTACTTAGCGTATTGTCAACGTTGCAACATAACTCATTCTTCTCAACAAATACTATTCTTTACAGCCAACTGCGTCTCCAACGGACAATCCGACATCTTCACCAACAAACAACCCTACAAATGCAGACGAAACTGTTTATTGTCCTACAGAAGATGGAACATCAGTTACCCTCACTTCTGGGATGAAATCATTTGCTCGTTCGACGACTACTTCGTTCTGTGGTATTTTCATCGAGCTCGAGTCTGGAGATTTGATCCCATATGCTCGTTCTTATAGTGCTAATGATTGGGAGCCATCTCCTGGTCCCAAGGCTGCGCCCTACTCTGGAATTGAATGCGATGGTCTAGTGTGCACTTTCGATCTTCCTACTCCAAGCAGTGGAAGTTATGTCATTATGACTAAGTTCTCAAATTCTTTGGACGTGAAAGATGAGATTGCTCGTTTCTTGGAGATGACTTCGTTTGGTCCAACGTTTGCGGAAATCTTGGGAATGGGTGATGACTTTGGAGAGATCAAACGGGCAGAGGCAGTTCGTGGTCAGATGGATTTGCCAAAGTCTTCTCATAGGGAATACTTTCGACGCAACTCCAACCCGAAGTGGGACGCGACGACTCAGAATGCTAGATCTGATCATCCCTGCCATCCCAATTCACGCTGGAGGGATTACGCTTATATCAGGCACGATAGAAGGGACACCATCACTTCAACTAACATTTACACCACGTTTGAGCAAGCTCCTGAGGACTCCAACTCGACCTTCACGATCTACCAAGCTGATAGCGAAGACGATGTCACCGTTAACACAGGTACTCTAGTAGGTGCGAATGATACCGATGTCAATGCAGGTTTCTCTGGGGATGGATATTACGACATGAGTGGCTACGATGACTATATTCAATTCAACATTTCTGTTGCCGAGAATGTAGAGGTTCCCATCTCATTTCGTTACGCCCAAGGAAGTTCTAGCTACAATGGAAACCGTCCGTGTGTTCTCTCTGTCAATGAAGACATTGTGAGAGATGTCTACGACTTTCCATTTTCAGATAGCTGGTCGTATTGGATCTATTCAGAGATGGTTACAGTGTCACTTACAGCTGGGATCAATACAATCAAGCTTCTCGTTCGCGACCAAAACAATGGGCCTAACATTGACTTTTTGCGTGTGGGTAAACCTCCTGCGCTTCTAATGAAGACAAATGGTTGGTTGCGCCATGTGGCTAAGAATGGGGTAGGTATAGTGAATGAGTGGGGTTTTGATTTCACGGATGAGACAGTTTATTTCCCATCATACCCCAACGCTATCGAAGGAGATCTCTATCGTTACCCCTACGGTAGATTGAGGGTGAACGTAACAGGTGCAACAAGGGAGCTTGACATTGGCAACCCAAAGTTGGACTTCGAAGGATACGAGAGCCACCTCCCATTGTCTCATTTCATTTTGAATAATAATGAAGTGTTTGAAGACACTTCTACGGATCTCTCTGACTATGCACTTGTGAAGGGTCAAGAATTTGTTTTACCAAGCGGACTTGATAGGACTTTGTATCCCATTTGCGATACAATCACAAGCAACGAAGAATACCGATCTCCTGTTTTTGCAAAGACACCGGAAGGCAAATGGCTGCAATGGAGTCCTACTATTAAGCTCGAGCAAAACGGACCTTCGATGAATGCGAGTCCTGGAGAAAAGGCAAGCTTCACGTTGATTGATGGTGGGGGTGAAGCCTTCATTCAAACTGGTGAAAAGTTGAAGTGTAAGTACATTTTTGATTGTTACTCATCTCGGTCGACCATGTATCAATTCTGTCGCTCCATGCTCACGTCACATCTGCTTGATTACATCAATCACAATCGTTGTCAGGCGCAAATGTTGCTAGGAGCTTCGAGAATGAGGACACGTGTATTTACAGTACATCTAGCACGGCGTGTTCTCCAACTAGGGAGCTGGGTGAGGTGATTCTTGAGATGAATGAGACCACCGTGACGGCATTCTTTCAGCATGGAGAAAAATACGCGTACGCAATCAAGGGACTCACTATGGAAAATGTCGACCAGCACGCATGTGAGGACACTAAATCTCGCTGGGAAGTACAGCCAAATACACTCTGTTCTTCGCCGACTCAATTAGCAATGCAGACCAGCGTTGCTATTGCAAATGCACTTGCCAGCTCGACCGACCCAAATCCTCTCCTCAAAGATATAAATACAGTTTCTGGGTGCGAACTAGGTGATGTCACTGTGGATACACTTGGCATGGAAATTCAAGTAGGAGCAGATTGTTACACTCATGTACACAGAGACCACAAGAATGTGTACGACTTTTCTGGTTGGGTCTCAAATCATCCTGGAGGAGAATACAACATCCAGAAGTGGGCAGAGGGCTGGAACGGCTCCCCAGGTAAGTGGTAGCTAATATTTGACTTGGCTCATGTTTATCTGACCTTGACTAATGATTTGTTGCATCTCTTCCTGTTCCTGACTCTTACCATTTTCTTCCCAGGTTGGTATCTTGACTATCCATTCGATGGAGTCCCAGAACGCAACATCCCCAAACATTCAATGAGCCGTTGGGATAATAACAAGGGGGAGCCAAACATTGTGTTTGTGGCGAAGCTTGGAAACAGCATAGCATATCGTGACTTGCCCAGCAACTTGAAAACGGACAGCATTGCTGAGCATTTTGGTGCCTCTGCGATTCAAAATGAGGCCGCAGGCACTATTGTATGCGGCAGTCATGGAGAAATTGGAAACGACCGATCACTTCGGGAGCCATTCGATTTCCGTTCTAATGAGGAGCAAGTGACAAGCTCGGCTATCATGGATAACCAGAGGCACGTGGTGTGGTACGAACTTGGCTTGTGGGCTCCAGATCAGTTTCGTCAGCGAATGGCCTGGGCCCTCTCTCAGCAAATTACAGTTGTGCCTGAGAATATTGACTCATTGACTTATACGGAAGTCTATGCGAAATACTACGACATATTCGTAAACAATGCATTTGGAAACTATTTTGATATAATCAAGCTTGTGTCGTATTCACCTCTGATGGCTGAGCATTTAACATATGTGAAGTCAAAAGCTAAATCGTACATCTATCGAAAGGAAGACAAGCGAGTGTCCAGTCCCGGTAAGTGCAGGTGCATGCATCGCTAGGAGAGTACAAAATGATCACTTTTATCACCTTATGTCTCTAAAATTCATATTCATTCTATCCTCTTCCTCCTCAGACGAGAACTATGCCAGAGAAATGTAAGTCATAGTATGAACTATGTCACTTGAAACTCAAAACTTTGTTTATACCTTTCTGACTCTTGTCTCTTTTCTTGGAACAACAACTGTAGCATGCAGCTGTTTACAATTGGCTTGTACGTATTGAATGAAGATGGCACACAAGTCTTTGATAGCTCAACTGGCGAGCCGAAACAAACTTACACAAACGAAGATATCGAATCATTTGCGCGTGCATGGACGGCGTTTGATAGAAACCCTGTGAGGGGCAATTATGAAGATAGGAGGACAGGCGGCGCCGATAATAGACTTGACCCGTTGAAGGTAATTGCCGCGTATCGTGATCCATTTCCAAAGCACGACCTGACAGGAGGTTTCCTTGGAGACAGATACTTGAGGTGTGTCGACCTTCCACCGCAGTCATTCCTCAAGAAGGGCGCTGTGTACACCCTGCGTGGAGGCAGTCCTAGGTCTGAATACAGAACTGACCCTTCACAGTATGCAACAGCCAGCGCAGAAAAGTTTGTGTTGAATACTTCTTCACCACTCTATCAACTCTTGCGCAACAGCGGCCAATACCAACTCACTGTTGAGCTACAAGATGATCTGGTTTGTGATGGAATCGAATGCGACGTTGATACTGTTAGAATGGTGAAAGTGGACGATGTCTACTATGAGTTTAAGGAGAGACCGTGCGTACAACTGTCATTTTATGATGACGGAAAGCAAATCCGTGCAAGAAGTTATAAAGACCTTGGTTCGATGTGTGCAAATCCCAACCTTGCACATGCGTCCGAAGCATGCTGCCGTGAAGAACTCTTTCGAGACGTCCGCGAGGCAACGAAGGTAACTGGCGAGACATACTTTTATGAAGGTGAAAGGACTACGTACAGTACTGCAAGGGATCGTTGTGTAAATGCTGGGAAAGACCTTTGTATGTTTGAATATACTCGTGTTGATCCTATTAATGATTCCTGGAAGAAGGGATACAGCTGGACAAATAATGATTGCGAAATATTGGTGAAGGTGAACCAGTAAGTTTACCTTTGTTTCATCA
This sequence comes from Skeletonema grethae, assembly GCA_036939775.1. Taxonomy (NCBI): domain Eukaryota; phylum Bacillariophyta; class Thalassiosirophyceae; order Thalassiosirales; family Thalassiosiraceae; genus Skeletonema; species Skeletonema grethae. The sequence continues at coordinate 4,239 of JALLBC010000322.1, read as the reverse complement.
GTTTTGAAGCATCTGATCATCTGCATCGCCTGCACTCAAAAAAATTCACATTTACGACTTGCGTTGCACAATTATTACAGGGAGGGCTACATTGCAATTGTGCACGACGCCGACAATCCATATTTTAACCAGATCGACAGATATGGAATTCCTGCTGAAGTTGACGAGTATGAAACTCTGAACTGGTTCAAAGTTTTCTGGGATGGAGGTGACTTCCCTGGAAGTAGCCCTGAGAACTCATGTGCCGCTAATAAATGTAAGACACACTCCGATGGCTCATGCGTGTGCAGAACAAGTGTTTCTGAGTCAGCCGTATTTGATTCTAACAATGTCATCGAGAAGGCACAAGTCATGGCTGAACTGTTTCTCGGCGCAATTGGCCCTGAAGCCACTAGCATTCCTACACCTTTACAAGATGGGTTAATTGCACACGTAGTCAATGGAAACATTGACGAAAGTACTGTATTCGAAGTAGAAGACAAGGGAAGGACATTCTTTTTGAAAAATGTTGTGTCCAAAGTTCATCTTTCCGGTTGGCAGGCCGTGCCAACCATTCTTGAGGCTGAAGACGCCTCAGTACGCTTCAACGCTACCATTAAGGATAGTACAACCGACTCTGCTTCAAATGGGCAATATATTGACTTTGACTCCACAGATCAAGCGTTTGCGGAGTGGAACGTTAATGTAGGTTACGCCGGAGAATACATCATGTCTTTCAGATATGCGCTAGACACATTCACAAGGTGAGTGAAGGAAGAACCCCATATCTCGTGGGTCATCATTATACGGCTTGAGTTCTAACTTTCTTCTTGTCATTCTTTTGCAGGCAAATGGAGGTCTTCGTCAATGGTGAACAGGTAAAGTTTACCACTCCAAATGCAAATACTATCATCGATCTAGAATACATCAACGGCGATCCCCAAAACGACGTTGATTTCGTACCTCTGACCAGATGCCAGGGCGATTGTGACCTTGATGATCATTGCGCTGCCGGCCTGTTTTGCTTCCAAGTGAACAAAGGAGGTTCAGCTTTCCCTGGCTGCAACAATCTATCAGGTTCTGACTTTTGTGTCGATCCCAACGACATTGACAACATGAAATTTCTCCCAACTGGAAGTTTCAGTGATGCCTGGAGACTTACTGAAGGCAACATAGTGAATCTAGTCCAAGGACTTAATACTATCAAAGTGAAGGTCCCTTTCGGCAATGATAACGCACCAAACATCGACTACTTGAAGATTGAGGGACTCCCATCGTCACCGTCCACAACAACATCATTTCGAAATCCACCCCATTTTGTTGGTAAGAAACCCATTTTGCCCATTTGATCATGTGTATGAGTGCTCGTTCCTATGGATAATATCTAACTATTTGAATCCGTCGCTTCCTTGTGCACAGCTATCATTGGAGAGGAGAACGGCTATTCTGAACAGAATATGATTGACGTCCAGTATGAAACGGATGCCCTGCTTGAGCATCTTGTCTATCACGACAACGTTGCGCCCTTCTTAACTACCCGCATCATGCAACGTTTTGGAGTTTCCAACCCCAGCCCAAGATATGTCAAAACGTGCGCTCAAGCTTTTAAGACAGGTCTTTACGCATCTGGCAACCAAAACTTTGGTGACGGCAAATACGGATCTCTGGCAGCGTTATCAGCGTGTGTTGTACTGGACCGGGAAGCAACAGACCCTGCTCTCTACGAAGACCCTGCATTTGGCTCCCTCCGCGAGCCTGTTTTAATGGTCATGAATCTCATGCGTAGTATGGAGTACTCTAATACTCTTCCGACTGAAGGTTTGGATGGCCCTCCTTTGGCAGAAAACTACAACGTCCGCCTCTTTAGGTTAGATGAGAAGATTGGGCAAGCTCCCCATGACTTCCCTTCTGTTTTTTCCTTCTTTTTGCCAGAATTCATCCCTGCGGCTGGGCCCGCTTTCTCTGCACAGCTAGCTGCTCCAGAGGCCACGATTCTTGACATGCCGAAGATCATTGGCATCCAGAATGGTATGATTAGTATGATTAAATATGGTCTGTCTGACTGTAACAGTGGATTCGCATCGTACCCTGGATACAAAGGATGTTCAGGTAAGTGCAACACTCGGCAATTGAATAAAGTTGTGCTGTCCCTATAAAGTCAGCTTGGTTGTGTCCACGCGTTCTTGCTCATCTTGAAAAATCTTCTTTTCTTCGCAGACAACGGCCTTTATGAACGATCTATTGGACATTTGGCTCGTGTTCCATCTGGAACTAATATCACAGAGATTGTGTCGGAAGTTAGTCTTCTTCTCACTGCTGGCCGTCTCAGCCAGGACAACAGGGATACAATCGAAGCAGCATGTTCCTCCGAACCAGACTACGATGCACAGTTCCGCTGCATCCAGCAACTTATCGTCTTCTCTACCGAGTTCCACAGCACTAATACTATGCAAAAGAGTGGCGAAGCTCGCCCCGTTGCTACTTCTACGGGGTCCAACAGCACCGAGCCGTACAAGGCTATTGTTTATCTCTATCTATCAGGTGGGACCGATAGTTACCATATGCTTGCACCTCATACCTGTGCGCCTATCGATGTTTATACAAGATTTAGTGCCATCCGTGGCAACAATAGTCTTTCTGAAGGGATTGGTCTGAAATTTGATGATATGCTAGTGATTAACGGCAACAATCTCGATCAGCCTTGCTCTACATTTGGAATCCATCCCAATCTTCCTGTACTACAAGATCTGTACAATAACGATCAAGCTGCTTTTATCGCGAATGCTGGTCTCATGTCAGCGCCAGTGGATGTGTCTAACTACAGACAACAGACTCCAGTGCAGCTGTTCGCACACAATGATATGTCACGCGAAACGAAGAAGGAGGATATCTTCGACGAGTTTGTTGGAACGGGTGTCTTTGGAAGGATTGCAGATGTTCTCAACAGCAAGAATATGCCTGTGAATGTATTCAGTATCTCTGGTACTCAAATCATCAACATTGGCGAGCCAGGAGGAACTGCTCCTTATATTCTCAGCAGTAGCGGTCTGCCAGATTTCAACAAGAGCCCTTCAATCAATGAGATGGATACGGTCATCAAGGAACTCAACAATGCAACGAAAAAGGACAGTGGTTTTTATGCAGAAACTTTTTCAAGTAAGCTTGTCGAAGCAATGTCAAGCCATGATCTACTGAAAACGGAACTTGACAACGTTGAGGTCCTGACGAGCTTCCCCTCCGGAGGGCTTGCGGCTCAATTCAAAATTGTTGCTGAGCTGATGATGACGAGGGAAAGCCGTGGTGTGGTAAGAGATATGTTTTATGTTAGCCAGGGTGGTTATGACACACATTCAAATATGCAAGTCAACGTGGCGAACCGCTTTACTGAGCTCAACGCTGCTCTCGAAGCGTTTGTTGCTGAAATGACGACCCAAAATCTATGGAATTCTGTCACTCTAGTTCAGTTCTCTGAGTTCGCCCGCACTCTTGACCCGAATTCTGGAGATGGAAGTGACCACGCGTGGGGAGGAAATCACTTCCATATGGGAGGCGCCTTGGCCGGGGGCAAGGTTCGTGGTAAGTGACTTTTAACGGTGATCTGAATACCAATGAAGCCATCTACCTATTTCATCAGCAGTGGAATATATGCGTCAAAATGTTCCATGCGCCTGTATGGCAAGAGGAGTCTGTCTCGTGGCGATTCCTTTCGCTGACACTTTTAGTTCCATCCATTGCTTGAATGTGATGTCCGTCGCCAAAATCACACCTCTCACTATGCATTGCCTTATTGTTCATTATCATATTTTCAGGTTTGTATCCAGATGACTTTGTGCAATCTTCAAGTAACCCACTCGCTCTCAGCCGCGGCAGAATGATTCCAACGTACCCATGGGATGCTATGTGGAAAGGCACTGCTGAATGGTTTGGTATTGAAGAGGGTGCAGAAATGGACAAGGTTCTTCCAATGCATGGGAACTTCCCCAGCGATAAACTTTACAATGCTTCAGATCTTTATGACGTTCTCTTCGCGTAAGAGGCGAGCGACAAGGACAAGGAAATGTTGCTTATGACTTGATATTATTGTTTGACGTGCGAAAAATACTAAATTAGGATAATTGTTTTGATTGACTTTTTATGTCCAAGCTTCGACTTATGTCGAGCGTAGGCTTATTCCGGAAATCGAGGAGCTAGTAGCTCAACGTAGAGTGTGTAACATTGTACAGCGTGGGCAGATCCGTCCATCCCACGCAAGAGACGTTG
>JALLBC010000320.1:0-11765 GCA_036939775.1 Skeletonema grethae | reverse complement strand
CGAGTGGGTGAGTTGATTGTTCACCTCAGGTGAATTCATTGTTGCATGTTGGTAGTTGTCTTCACTCATCATGCATGTCTGCACTGTTGTACTTCTGACAGGGGGCATTGGGGAAATGTGATTGCTTGCTCAAGTTTGTAGAATTCATGAAGAAGCTTTGACATGAGGGTGGGATATCACAATATTATTGTTGAAGTAGATGGCTCTAGAGAGAGAGGCCGTGGAAACTCAACTACGACAGACTTGATCACCGTTCAGTCAGTCGGAACGTGGGAAACGCTCACTCTTGAGTTCCTCCACTATGTCTAGAAGCCCGCCGGCCACACCCTTCCTTCACAATTGCGAGTCAAGGTAGCACAAGAGAATGAGGCATCTTGATTGATACAGTGTACTGGTAGCGCAGCAATCGTGGTTCAGCTGCGCTTGTTAGTTCTACTTAATCAGATCGCGGCAGAATGCCGAGGTGAGAATTAGCCTCAGTCCCCTCTAGTTGCGGCCTTGCTGTGCTTGTAAACACATGGCAATTGAACAGATCATGAGTCTACCCAACACAAGTGTGTTGTAGTTAGTTGAGTAATAAGCAATTATTATTATCATTCGTGTCAGATTGCATGCTTAGGCTTTTATCAAAGAAGGGCGGGGGCACGAGTTGGAGTATCTGCCTCGACCTTATCCTTATCTTGTATGTTCTATGCTCAAATTCAATTTTATCCAGCTGGTGTCTCATTCTTAGGTACAGGTAAGTACGGTTTTTCGATTGCCGAAAGGATTGGACGGGTGCTCCGGCCGTGTAGGAGTTGAGAACTCCTCCAAAACGCTGAAGCGTCTGAAACCAGACGAGAGTGCATCTGCGACATCGACCAAGAGTGCGCACACAGGCAAAGTGTAGTAGCCCGAGGCTTCCCCATTTCGATCGAAAACATTATTGTAGTGAATCATGCTCAAAGGGGTTGAGAAGTGTCAATAACTTAATCTTGCAGCTGCAGCAAGAAACTATAATCAACGGCATCTGCAGCTGTAATAACTGCTTCAGCCGCTGCAGCTTCTATGGATTCAATCGCATTCTCTATTGTCTTCCTGACAGCGCTATTGGTCGGATCGACAACATATGCTGAAAATATCTCCACAAACTGGAAAAATAGAACTTCGTATGTCAGCCACCAATCATCGTCAACACAACTCCCACTTCCAGAGCTATCCCCACGTTGTATTGCGTCCTGCCTCCTTGCCCTTCGTAGTGCAAATGCGACGCGTTTATATTGTTCACTTAAATGATTTTTTGCAGGTGCGGAAGAATCATTTAGGATAATTTCATCCCCATTGCTCAACATCTCTGTGACAGCATCGTCATCATGCACTCCAGAATGTGAGATTGGTCTTAATAAACCAGAGCAGAACCTCACTCGTAGTTCTTGTGAGTACTGCCTCTTGTAGACCGAAAGGGCACGATTGTAATACTGTGTGGCCTTGTCGAAGTTGGCATTGGAATCATACAGGGAAGCAATGTTGAATAGGGCTGAAGCCACTTTCTCGTGGTTTGGCCCGAAACGTTGTCGCGAGATCCTCAGGGACTCGTTGTAGCATAAAGCTGCAGACTCCGAATGTTTGTTGGCAGTGCGAGAGAGCACGTTTCCCATGCTTGTCAACACAGAAGCTGTTACAAAATGATCTTTGCCGAGGACTTGCCGTTCTACACAGTGTAGTTGAGATAAAGGGTCAGTAAATATGAGGTCGGTCTATGATTTCTCAACTTTAGCGAAAGAAGACTCGAAGGAACGCAAATGAATAAACTTACGAATTCTTAAAGCATTTGTGTAGTGGAAGAGAGCTAGCCCGAGTTTGTTTTGCTGTTTTGCAAAAAATAAGTAGACGAGAATGTTATGTTCAGAAACAAGTAGTAAGTAAGAGCAATGCAACGTCACAGAGCACTAACTAACCTTGGCGTAAATAGAGGCCATTTTCTTATGTGTCATTGACACAGACAGCGTGGCCTTGGTGACTTGAGGCAGTTCTAGATCTTCTTCCAAGGATCGAAGAACAAGAGATACATTTTCTTTTGGGTTCACCGATGCCGGAGCCAAGAGAGCGGTGGACTCACTAGAACTGAAGCCGGCAATTGCATTCTTGATCTTCAATGCCTCATCATAGTGTGGGAGAGATCGATGGTATTCCTCCTTCATGTCAAATAGAAGACCAATATTGTGAAGGCAATGTGCTGAGGCCAGCAAGCAAAAAGAACAGAGTCAGGAAAGAAGCAAAGGCAGCTTTGAAAAAGTTGACGACAAGTACACATCTCAAATGCTTACCGAGACCTAGAAGCTCATCTTCATCCACAGATGAGCCAGTCAGATATCTGTCGAGAATTTTATCTGTACTACCGCCACCAACGTGACGCCATCGCATATCACGAGACTCTATAAAATTTTGCATGGCTTGTGCGTGATCGCCTAGTTGCATGTGTATGTTTCCCAGTCCGAAGAAGAGCCCCCCAAGGGCCACCTCCTCATCATACAACTTATCTCTGTTCGATTGAGGATCATCATCGCTGTCGTTGTCGTCATCGTCATCAGAAAGTTGCGATACCCGATGCTTTCTAACTCTCAGTGCTCCAAGCAAACAAGTACGAGAAAGGTCGTATGCCCTGTAACTGTAATGGCATTGTCCCATGCCGGCGAGCGTAAAAGCGACTTCCTTTGAACCCTGACCAAAAGCAGACATTTGTATTCGCAATGCTTCGTGATACCTTTCCATCGAGCTCTCGTATCGATTCAGACGAGCAAGTACAGATGCACTGCAGTAAAGAGACTCTGCAACTGAGCAATCATTCCCACCTAGAATATTTCGTCTGATTGTGAGAGCTTCGTTGAAATAGGTCAAAGCGTGATCATCACTCTTGTGCGAGCTTGCGCATAGCATTCCCATGCAATGCAACACTGACGCAGCATACACATTTTCGTGTCCACATGCGATACGGTAAAAATTGACAGCGTCCATATAAAAGTTGAGAGCCTGATCAATAGAGCCAATCATCTCATAAACCTGCCCCTTCTTTAAAGATAGATGAGCACTCAAAGGAAGATTTTTTACCTCATCCGCTCCTTCATCGATGTCGTTCATATCAAACCAGCACTCATTTTTTACCTGATCAAAGAGTGATAGCGCACTTAAGCACATCTGCTTCCATGACATGCCATCTTCCAAACTCGATCCTTTGGGTATGAGCCTCATATTTGTCGGAAGTCTAGACCGGCAACGAGTTGGGATTTGAGCTGCGGCACGTTGCAAGAAATGCCCAGTAAGGAACTCCATGTAGGCGAGGATGGTTTTATCAGTGCAGTTAGACAAAAGAATCTGAGCCTCATTGAGTAAACTAAAAGTTTCTGCATCATCCTTTTCGAGACTACACCTTGCCAGTACAATGCAATAGAGACAAATACCCTGTCGAGAGGGAACTGACACCTTCTCATCGTGAGTCTTGAGAATGCGGAGACACTCTTTCCAAAGTGACAGCGCCTGATCAAAATCGCAAATGTAGTAATAGCTAGTTGCGCAATCAAAAAGTACTCGAGCGACCTCTAGACTGTCAATCATTTTCAGATTTCGTCTCAGGTATCTAAGTGCGGTGAGAAAGCACCTCACGGCACGATCGTGGTCATCAAGGGCAGCATTAGCCATCCCAAGAGAGTAATACAGCTGCCCTTCTTCTGGAACATCTTCGTTCACACTCTTCACTTGCTTTTTGCGAGATGATCGAGATGATCGCGACGATCTAGATTTTAAGCTGAATTCGGAATCCGAGTCTGACGATGAGGCAGGATCAAGTACCCATTTACTTCGCAGTGCAACCTCAAATAGATCCGCAGCTTCTTCGTACCTTGTTTGCCCCAGTCTAATCTTTCCGAGCCCAAAAGACGAGTTCATAAGTGCCACCTCAAGAGTGTCGACGCCTCCCTGTAATTCTGATGGAATCGTTGCAAGCAGCATCGACGACCCACCAAACTTGGAATGGGAATTAGCAAAAGCTTTCTGAGCTTGTTCATCATCAGCATGTTTCTTCTGTTGCACAAGTGCAATCACAGAGTTGTGCATTTTCACTAGCTCTTTTTTGATTTTAGAGATTGATGATGCGCTTCGGGGACTGAGCTCCGTCTCCTCCGCGAAGTAATGGCAGAGGGCTTTCTTGTTGATTGCTTGAAAATGGTATCTCCAACTCATATTATCGGTATGTATCTGTCTCTTTTTCATTTCACTAAACATGATTGATGGAACAGGAAGTGCCAAGTCTAAGCGTAGGCCCATTATGCACCATTCATCTACAAGCTCACGGTGTCTCGCATATTTCCTGTTTAACATCTCCAATGCCTTCACATAGCAACAAATTGCGTCATCGACGTCATCTACAACTTTGTACACATTCCCCATGCACTTAAGCGTCAATAAAACAGTTTCCTCCAGCGCACTTCCATGATCTTTTTCGAGATGATCGAGGCGTATACGAAGAGACTCATGATATCGGCTAATGGCGCTGTCGTATTGTGAAAGATCATCGTAAACAACACCCATATTGAAATGGAGGGATGCGACATCCAATGAATGCTTGCCAACTCGCATCGTTCGTAAAATGAGTGCTTCCTGGAAAAAAGTTAATGCAGATTGGTATTTCTTTATCGCATGGTGCGTAAGCGCAGAGTATTCCAACGTCAACGATAAGCTGAGCTCAATATCATCTGCATCAGTTTTATCCATCCCTTCACGAGGTAGAAGAGTGCAGCAGTGACCAACTGCATACTCCAGTGCATTAATAATAATCTCCTCAGGTATAACCTCTGGTGAAGACGACAAAGGATTGATCCCTTTGCTGACAATTTTTCGGTTATATTCCCCTAAGTGACCTCGAATATCATCAATTAATCTCCGGCGGATTTGACTTGCTTCGTCGAGATAAGCAGCTGCTTTCTCGAATTGACCGGATTCATACAATTCAACCCCAATGAAATGATTGATGTTTGAATGAAGAAATTCTTTGTATTTTGCCAGTGGAGCAAATAGAGTCTTCATCTGGGCTCTATTTGTAATCATGGACTTTGGTGAGCCGAGAATGAGTACAGCGCGCTCTAAACATGCCAGCATTGAATGCCTACTTGGATCACTTTGTGATTGATAGGAGCTCCCGACTAATTTGCCCAAGTAGTTCCACGCAGTCGACGCAAGAATACCAGTAACAGCTAGTAGAGGCCTAGATGTTTCTCTTACAAGAGCAAAACTCTGAAGACAAAGCTCTGGGCCAAGCACAGTGAAAACTGTTTCGTCCAAATCTTCTTCATCCAGTCTATCCAGCTTGTCAGATTGAATTTGTAGCATAGTGTTGGCGCAGCAGGAGAAAATCTCAACAGCACGGCTGACGCAGGCGAGCTGCTCTCGACGAAGACACTCGGAAGCAAATTTTGCATCATCAGGCTTCACAGTAGACGCATCCACCTTCTCTAGTACCTCGTAAATGCATAGAAGAGACCTGCCGAGCGAAATTGCGCATCGCAAATCATTGATATCAATCTTTAGCACCTGAGCTAACGGAGTTGACTTCTCCTCTTCATTATCACCACGCCGTCTCCTTCCCTTCCTGGGCATTACCTTGCCCTTTGTTGAACCGGCCTTGAATATCTTTGAAGTACTATCTTTGGTAGTCCAAGCGTCGCTTCTATCCAATAAAGACTGGGCGACGTCAACAGATTTGTCTGTTCGTGAAAGTGCGTTAGCTTCGTCGGAAGAGACACTGCAAGATATTCTCATCGTTAATGAATTTGAGTTCGCGCTGTCATGACACACAGTCACTTTACCGCTTTCATGTAGCGAAGTGAACAAAGCGGATAGATTCTCTCTCAATTTCGTAAAAGCACTCAAATAACTATTGAATGACACTTCGCCACCCTTCCTATCAGTTTTTGAGTCAGGCTCGTCGCGCTTGGTTTCCTTTCCTCCCAAATGTGGAAGACAAACTGTTGAACACCATTCAATATCCCTCAGCTGAGCGGTTGTCGACACAACAAAGTTCCTATCAGAGTCACGAACCTGTTTTATTGACTCAGTCAGCTGGGAATTAATGACCGCACTATTGTTCAAAGATGCGTCAACAATGGAAGATCTCGCGAATCCTCTACCCAGCAGATCAAATCTTGCTTTGATGAAGTCGTGATTGCATAGCAAACTATAAAACACACTTTTCCATAATTCCTCACATGACTCAGCGGTACAATCAGCCGGTACGTTCTCAGCGATATTCAAAATACCAAATGCAGTATGTCGAGGAAGTGATCGAGCGGCATACCTTCGGATGATCATTGCTATTATTTGACAAAAGAGCGACACACGATAAGATAGAATGAGAAGCTGCATCTAAAATATCACACAGTATTGTAACAAGTATTTGCACTCACCATCTCCATCACTGTCCAAACTCTCAAGTAGGGCATGTCTCAAAGAAAGGGCCAATTTGCCGTGCCACGAAGAAATTTGACGTTCAAGTTCAAACCGACGCAATATGTACTGGCCATAGTCGGTGTAAGCAACCAAAGAAAGGCGAAAGCACGAGCATGTTGGCGTATCAATTTTTTCAAGATAACACAAATCATCCACGAGAGTTTGTTGCACCGAATCAAGGATGCGCTCCGCTTGATCTGATTCAAAATGATCGTTCGGCTCAAATAAGCAGGTCTTCCACATCATTCTCACAACGGCAATTGGTATCTTGGGATTATTCTCAGTTTGGTTATTGTCTTTTGCCATCAATGTATTTTCCTCACTTGAGCCAAGGACATTATCATCCACCCACCAGCGAAATACTGGAGTTCTCTTCTTATCACCTATGCTCTTCTTCGTCTCAAACAAAGTTGCAAATGATGCCAAACACTTCTTCCCCAAACCCAATTCAAGCTGGGGATTTGCCTTCCGTTCCACTGCCTGCTCCCAATTCCGGTCAAAGCTTTCAAACAATGAAACAAGCCGCTGGTTCGCAGAGGTTGCAGGAGTCGATGACGATGGTTTGATGCTAGGGGATTGATATACACTTTGTTCCGTTTCTTCCAAGAAACGCACAGATGCTTTTTGAGTCTCAATCCGAATAAATGCTGGACTAGATGTCGAGGATATCACTTCGGCAGCAGATGCAATTCGAACCGACTTGGATTTCTTGGAACTATTTTGCCGCAGAGTAGTTGTGGTGTTCTTCCCCCCCAATAAACCACCATTATCATCTCCACAATTCATCGAGTACTCTTCATCACAGGAGGCAGTATCATAGGAATTATCCGATGGGATAGATTTATAGGCTGTCGCATTACGGAGATTCCCAAGCATTCCACCTTCATTATTTGACCCTGCTGAGTTTTTATTCCGCTTGCCTTCTTCACTGCTAAAGCCAGTCATTGTAATGGGCGAGATTGTGGAGCCGAACGAATTGGATACATAGGTGTTGGATCCATAGGAACTAGTGTTTGACTCGTTCTCATAGCCACTGCTGCTGCAAAATGAAGCACTGTCATCAGCAGAGAGCTGGCTAACACGTTTATTTTGAACTCCATTTCCCTCCTCCTCCTCCTTGGATTCCGACTCTTTGGTCTTCTTGCTCATCTGATGATTGTTTGCTTCCTTATCACCAACTGTTGTTTCCGCTCGTCGTCCACCAGTATCAGCATCACCAGCCTCATCCGTCTTGTGAACCATCTTGTTATTCGCACCACTACTACTACGATCACTCTCATCCAAGGAAGCATACGAAGTCCTCCTCTGTCTCATTTCTTCCACTGCCTCCGCCGGAGTAGGTAAACTTTTCTTCAAACGAACATATGAATCCGACGAAGATGTTCGTTTGTACGGTTGTATCATCATCTTACTATTCGCACTCCTACTAACACTCGATGCATCGACTGATGCATCGACTGTAGCACGACGGGGTAAGCTTACACTATCATCTCCTCCAAATGATAAGGATCGACGATGTTGCTGCCTAGGTGTATAGGATGATGGTTGCGGCTTGGGCGTTCGTGTCATCTGTAAATTATTATCCCCCAAAGAAGAATCATCTGATGACGAGGCAGTACAACGCCGACGAAATTGATGATGATGCTTCTTCTGTGCAGGTTTGTATGGATGCTTCTGTGACAATTGTTGCATTTGCAATTCCCCCACTCCACCAGTTGCCTGTGCAAGATGTGAGGATGCCAGTGCTGCGGATATTGCTGCTGCGGCATCAAAATGATTGGTTACTTCGACTACCTTGCCTTCGGCTACTAGAACTCCATCATCATCATCATTTCCATTGTTGTTGTTGTTATTTGTTCCATCCTCATTGTTGTTGTTGCCATTACCACCACCTTTGGTATTGTTGTTATTGTTGTTATTACTTTGAGTGTGAGGAGAGGAGGCTGCAAATCCACGTGACATGGGTAAATTCGAGAATGCCGCGAGGGGAGGAGGACTTGATCCAGGCACATGAAATGTGGAATTGGACACGAATGATGCATCGAGTGGGTTACTGTTGGAATTTTGTACGTTTGATTTGTTGTCCATGGAATGGCTGCTGTTGCTGCTGCCCAAATTTCCACTGTCATAACCAGCTGTTGTCGCTGTAATATCCACCCCCTTCAATTCAAGGCTGTCATCGAAGTCCTCTTCCTCCCCACCCGACAGTGACATGCCATCCTCACTCCCCAACCGTTCCGATGGAATTGACCGTGTCGATGAGAAGGAGGCAACACTACTATTTTCTGTTTCGGTGGTGGTAGCATGGTGATCGAGGACCAAGCGAGCAGTTTGTGCGGCATCGTTAATGACCATGGTCATGGATGCGGAAATGGGATTGACTTCTCGACGTTTCGAGGAGAGACGTTTGCTGGGATAATTGGTGTTGTTGTTGGTAGTGGTGGTGTCATTATTATTTCGTTCACTTGGTTTGGCTGATCCAGTCGTAGAGCTGTTGGTTGCGCCGCCATTGGTAGTGCTTGGCTTTGTCGAAGTTAGTTTGCCCATTTTTTCCCAAATAATCTGTTAAGTGCTAGAAGTTTGTATTGTAGTCGTCGATATTGTATTGTTGAATTGCGATGCTAACATCAAATGTGAGAACGAAGAACAATTAGAGTCATTTCGAGAGAACATGTGCAGACGTAGTAGGAGCTTGACCGCAGCGGAAAGAGTTGCCCAGCGATTACCATCTCACTCTAATCAACTTACTCTTGCTTACATTATGTAGCTGTATCCAAAGTCCAAAGCTCTCTCCATCCAGGCAGTGAACACAGGAACATAGTACATAGTGAAAGTGAATGCAGTGGCGGTGCGATGACCGCATGGCTGGTCAAAATGCCTCCCATGAAAGAAATGTCCCAAAGATGTGTGACAAATGACCTTTAAATTTACACATGACACCTCTTGACACATGATAAATGGCACATACAAAACCACATCACATGAAGGGGGCACGCATGCGTCATTTGCAGGTTTGCAGCCCCCCGGAGCGCGAATATCATAATCTATTTCGGCGAGTTGTTTCCCAAAGATCAGACCTTGTCTGATGGCGGCTGGTGTGGGACTGAGATACGGACGGAACTTCTTCGATTGGATACATATAAGATACCTCTGTATGGAGTTCTCATGTCTCAATTCTCAATGTCTCGGGTAACTCCGTCTCCCGGACTCCAATCGATGCTATGCAGATTAGAGTAGGAGATAAAGTTGTGATTACATTTATCCTTGTCTATCTATCTATCTACGTACCTATTCTAACACTTGCTACATATCAGAAAACTGTAATCCGGGTCTTACTTTATAGAGTACACAACAGTTATCGACCTATTACCATCCTTCTATAGCAACTCGTATACCCAACATAACAGCAATTCCCACTGTGAACGAAGTGAAGATGATCACACTCTCTTTAGTGCCATGGTGATGTTTTATCTCTGGTATCAGGTCGCTGGCGCCAATGTATAGAAAGTTTCCAGCAGCAAATGGGATGAGAAATGCTACATCAATCGATTTTGATGCTGCATATGCGATGAGCCCTCCAACTGGGAATGTAAGGGCTGAGATGAAATTGAACAGAAGAGCTTTCTTTTTTGACCAACCTCCGTGTACCAATATTACAAAATCGCCAATCTAAACGAAGAGCAAACAGCCAACAAGGGGTGAGACACAACAACTTGCTGCATCAAAGTGAAAGAAGATTCATTGCAACTTTACCTCTTGGGGTATTTCATGAGCCGCTGCTGCAACCCAAGCTGATAAACCCAATTCTATCGAGTCAACGAAGGCAGCTCCTACGAACATGCCACCCAGTAGATTGTGCAGGCCATCAGCAAGTAGTATGAGCCATGATAATGGCGAGACGGGTTCTACGTGTTGCTGCACTTCAAGCTGTGTTTCTGGCGCTGGTGTTGTTTCCATATCAGTAATGCAGTTGGATGATATGCTTGGGTTGTGCATTTCCACATCAAGTGATGCAGTTGATGTACCTTTGCTGTTTGAGATTGGGTCGCCATCAAAGCTCGATGACTGCATACAGGAGCCTTCATGGTGATGTAAAAAATGCATCGGCTTATTCGGATGTTGATGAGTATGTGGCTGTGAATTGCACTGTGGGTGGACATGGGTATGCGAATGGTGCCAATGCAAAAACTCTTCAATGGCAAAGAACAAGAGGAAGCCAAAATCCAACCAAAGGTAGAGAGAAGTTACATTTCCCATACTTTCAACAGCGGATGGTATCCTACTCAAGAAAACACAAGACAAAGAGAGTGTAAGATTCAGAGCAAACAATGCAGGAACATTTGCAGGCCGGTCTTACATATGGAATGTAGCTCCACCAATAAGAGATCCAGCGGCGAAGGCAATGAGTGGAAGGGTGGCCTCTTGCCAGAATTCCTCTCGTATTATTAGGGTTACTCCACCTACAAGAGCAATGCAACTCATAAGCAACCCAAAGAAAAGTATCCATAATAATGTTGACATGGTGAAAAATAGATTGTGTTTTATGGGCCAAGTGAGTTAGTTCGGTGGCTACTACTGGTCTGAATCTGGAATGAGAACCCTGCTAATTTATCTCACAGTCGTGAGTCTCCATGAACTTCTTTTGTCCTCATGAGTTTGTATGCCTATTTCCATGGACCATTCATCTCATAAAAAGTTGAAGCTGTCAAATGAAACATCTCAATACAAATATATTGATTCTACTACTGATAACGATGCCACATTGCCACGGACATAATAGATGCGGATGCGGGAATTACGGAGGCCATAGGGGACACTGCCACGCTGGAGGATGCGAAAGTTGGCACGATGGGCCTCATCCATATGCCCATGAGCCCGACTATCTTTCTGACGAGGAACCGACCAAGGCACTCAAAGATCTCCAGAAACTTGTGTCTACTCTCTCGAAAAAGATTACTGCCTTAGAGAAGAAGGAGAAAACGAATACGGAGGAGGTTGGAGTTGGAGGAACAATGAATACCCCTGTGCAGGACTGTTGACTATTGCTTGAGAATTGAGAAGAATGATGGGAATAGAGTCTTTATCTATCTGATTACTTGATTGCTTTGTGACTATATTGTAATCAGAATGTACTAAGAGATCTGATATTATAATTCTCGTCTATTCTATAATAATTTGATTCCATCAAAGCAGGCACGCAGCACGCCTAACATCTCCCATTTACAAATTGAATATATTTTGCGATACCATTTCTTCACTAGATTTGAATCCGAGCTGGAAACCTTATA
>JALLBC010000318.1:0-14058 GCA_036939775.1 Skeletonema grethae | reverse complement strand
CTGGACAACTGTTTTGCTCCGATCTTCAGATGAAATCGACCTTCTTGCCCCCAGAGTAAATATCAGTGTTGTACGGGGGTGATCTATTCTCCATGAAGTTTTTAGGCGACAAATCAACATTGGTCCTAACAATCCAGCAACAGTAACATCCTCCGGGAAGTCATCAATTTCTTTTCAGAATCTTCCTTATCCCTCAACAATGACGTCTTATAGAAAGTAGGAATGAACGAATGAAAGAAGCAGATAATGCATTCGTCTGTAAATGACATGATAAAGGTTGGAATGGCCTGACATTTGCTTTTTTTCAATTTTGAGATGCCAGTCTTTGCATGAAACACAACACACTATTGTACACATCGTCCGAAGGGGAACTTTGTTCGAGGTGAGGACGGACGGTTTCGTGGCCCCTTTTCGGATGAGGCATCTTTTAGCATGGATGAATGACGGCCGACAGATCCAAGATCACAACGAACGGCAGCTTTAAGTAGTAGGATGGCCCAGCTGCACTCGTTATACTCAAGCGATGACCAGCAATACCAACAATCGGAATGTAGCCGCCTCCCTATCTTCACTGGGCGAGGCAAGCGGAATTGCCTTTTTATTGAGCAATCATGCCATTTTTGGCATGGCGGAGCGATGTTGGTAAGCTGTCGACTGATTTGATTTGTAGTTTGTAGTCATGTGTATGATGTAGTGCAGCAACGACAACGACTATAATATACTTATGCTGCGTGTATGATGATTAGCAACTAACTACTGATACTGCTCGCCTTTGCTTTCTTGAACTCTCACCACCTCATATGTAATATCTCGTGTACCGTTCGTCTTTATATCCGTACAGCTATCACTTTGATTTAATCGAGACACTGACATCACTACCACTGTGCAGATTGCAACAACAATCGTTACGTGGAAGTCGACGAGATCGAGGGCTTAGTGTTTCCTCTCAAGACGGAGCAGCTGCTGCAAATCATATTGATAATGATAATTCTAAAACTAGTAGTGACAGCGCTGGCCGAGAAACAGTCAAAAATGAGCATTCCAGATCAATTACTACAGATGACAAACCATCCAAAACTACGGCAGTACTATCCTCATCCAAAGCAAAGAAAAACGCAACAACCAAAAGTTCTTGTATCTGTGGAGTAGTCTCTCTACTCGAATGTGTCGCTTCCGGAGGCGGCGGCGGATCATCATTGCAAGCAACAGAAGGAAAAGCGGCCCGACGTGCGTTACGATCGAAACATCGAGAGTTTAATACTCGTGCTCAGGTGGCATGGGGTACAAGAGGTGGTAGTAATAATAGTAGTGGTGGTGGTGGATCAGTTTCATTCAAATCCAAACAAAAACAAAAAGGTAGTGGCAGTAGTGGCGGCAACAACAACAACAACAACAACAACAGTAGTACTATTCGAAAAAGATGTCATCAACCTCGTCATCTTCCACTACCATTAAATCCAAATACAAGAGTAACATTTGCATATGAATTAACCTCTATTGCAATTGTGGTCGATGCTTCTCCAAGTCTTACTGTGACAACAACAACAATGCCCAACTTTATGGATTGGAATTATGGCCGCAGTAGTGAAGAAAAGAAGGGTGGTACTACAATGGAGGATGATGATGGATGTTGCGTCCCCTTGGATCGTCTTGGTAAAACTCTCCAAATGTATTTATTAGGCCTTAAGTATACAACCGATTGATATCCCGCCCGTGGCTGTGTCGGGGAAGGGAGTCGCATTTGGAAGATGGACACCCAACCTGGCAGTCACAATTGTGGCGGCATATCCACCCACGTCGAATGGTGATGAGGGTAGTAGTGCAGGATTGCTGGTGCGAGATTTTCGTGTGACGGATGAAGCGTCGGTGTTGGAGTTGGTTCGTCAAGTGGAACGATGGGCATTGAGGGAGGTGGAGGGTACGATTGCAGAGCGATTGTGTGGACAACGAGACCACCTTGTTGGAGATGGAGGTGTAGTTGGTGGTGGGGGGAGGAAGAGAAATCTTGGGAATCGTCAACAACAAACACAGCATCAACGATATGGTAATAATGCGAATGGATTGTCGAGATTGGACTCGTTTACATTACCATATACAGATGAAGTGCCGTCAATGAGCAAACAAAATGTGAGGTCATCCATGAAGGAGCTGCTAGCAGTTGGTGATGCGGCACTTGCAACGCTGCCATCTGAGGGCCGTCCAATCATTCTAGTCGCCTCGGACTGTCAAAATTTGGAATGTACCACTACGTTTGAATTCCTCACTGCAACCGAACGGACCGATGTACCTCTGAGTGTGATTGATTTGTCGTTGAGTGGTCATGGTAGACGCGAAGGTCATTGCTCATTTGATTTTAGCTCGTCACTCCCGGATGCATGTCAACTTTCTGGAGGTATTTTCCTTAATCGAGAGTTGTTGGAGTCCTGCGTAAAGGCAAAGGCTGGGTCTATGGCGAGGCAAAAGCCGACAGCAGAGCTTCCATTGTCGCAAACATCTCCCCTTGACGACCACCAATCGCGCTTTCAGGGTGACGTTCACTTTTGTTCGAAGAAACGGTCCATTCGTCCGAATGCTCTTCAGTGGTATACTCTGTTCATAATGAGTCCTTTTACTCCGGGGGGATATTCACTGTCATCTATTTCCCGTCCAATCAAGTCGGTGATCCCAACCGCCAGCTCTTTTCACCATAGCAGCTCTGTGTCATTAAAAAGCCTGGGCAATGCGAAACAAGGTTCAAGTAAGGTACCAGAGAGAAGAACTTCGATGGATGACAGCAAGGCAAAAGATGTGCCTGTGTTGTCCCCACCAAATACCGCATCTCAAGAGCGGATTATGTTTTCGAAGTATTGCATTCATCCTGTACGTATCAAGTCATTGCTAATGTCACGAGTATTAGAAGGGTATCGGGCGAGAAGATATGGTCACACATCACAAGATAGCGATAAGGTTTCGATTCATTTTACGCTGCGTATAGCTGAATGCGACGTGGTGCTGCATTACGAGGTCTCATTTGTGAGTATCTGGAATCTGGCACAGTCTAGTGAATTATTGTTTGGTTTGCAAAGCTAACCACGAACTCACCTCTCTTCAAAAATTTTATTGAAAATTAGGTCTCATCCCCCTGGCACATTCCCACTGTAGGGAATGCACATATTAAGCTCGAACTGAGCGGAGAGAATGCAGACTTTATTCAAATGGTGAAAAAGATATTCATGTCTAACCGAGCTGCTGAAATGGTGCAGCAAGGGAAACGAATATCAGCGGCTTCCATGGCGGCAGCAGAGCAAATATGTAAGCTGCTTCGTTGGACGAGGAAAGAAGATTACTTAGATTCGTACCTTTGTCTGCCAGGTTGGGGTGATGTTAACCACATCTCTCCCGGGTCTTCTTTCCTTCGCCGGTTAGAAACTCTTTCAGGGCTTCAACGCCACAGGCACTTTCGATCTGAGACTCTAGAGGTGGTAACTGCTGGGGGTGGTAATCCTTACGAGAGAGCAGAAAGCATATTTGGGGACATGGAACAAAATAGTGGAGAAAGAGAATTGCTTGAGACGTTGGCGAGCTGGTCTACCCAGGTGATCTCAGATGCTGAAATCTATCTCAAAGAGATCACCCATGGAAGGGAAGACGATCTTGCATATTATTGCATAGTGAGAGTCAATCAATGCCCGGAAGTTTCAAGATTATTTTCGATCACAGTTGACTTTCACGGGGAGCTTGATACTGAGCAGAGATTGGCCATTCTCTTCACTCTAAAAGAAAGTTTGATGAGTTGTTTCGAATTACTACTGCTTGATCGAAGAGTTAGCAACTATATTACTCTTCGACCTTTCCTACCTAGCTCGGTATGGAAACCATCGTGGGGGGGATACTTCTTGCATCACAAGAGCTGGGAGCTGCTGAAAGACCCCGAGGTCCTCCCTTTGCTCTATAAACGGAGGCATATCATCGGTGGTTTCTTCATTCTGCATGCTGACGAAAACAGAGCAGTTTTTTGCAAATTTGTCGACGACGATGATGCAGAGACAAGCGACATGGTCATATATCAAGTTCTACAAAGAAACGATGGAATTTATGTCGACATTCACTTGGAGACATGTCGTGCTGTGTTTCATCCGTTTAGATCAAAGAGTTTCCCATTATATGCTCTCTATGAGCGAGTGAGGCGTCGAGACAAAGACTGCGCAAAAAATCTGAGGAGCAGAACTAATTTGTTGGCTGAGCTTGATACGAGTAATGATATCCACAACGAACGCGGGTCAAAACAGCAAGAAGAAGACGTTGCGAGAATAATGAAAGTATCCACGCCCACAATCACAAAGATGCGCTTTTTTAGCGAAGGTTCAGGCTCCGCAAATGACATTCTTTGCAACTTGATAGCTCGTCATTTTACGTCTGATTTGTTTCATACACAAACTGCTCAGCTGTCGGTTGAACATGTAGATCGGCATGAAGGCGTCTTCTTTATCATGAGGTTGGACTGGTATGTTTTGAGTGTAGTGTGCCTTGAGTGTAGAGATCAAATTGAAAGCGAAGGAGAGATGCAAAAGACATTTCGAGATCTGACGTTCTTTACCGCGGGTATCATCGACCTATATCAAAGTGACGACGAAACAAAGGTTGTGAAAGATTTCACCTCGTCTGATGAGCGATACAGTGAGGCCCTGCCAATAGACGAAATTATGGCATTGCACCCGCAGCTATACGCCATTGCAATGTACAAAGCACTAAGGAACCAAGACTATCCAGTCACATCTTTCAGCAGTGATGAGGTTTCGTATGCTGTGTCTTTATTCTCTTTCAGAGAAGTTTTGCATGCGTCTATTGAAGTTGACGACCTCACAGAACAACTTCCTGTAGACTCAGAGACTTCAACAGGGCAAAGGCTGGCAGAGTTGATTACTACAATTCTAACTCCAGTACCTGGGAGCGACGATACATTGTTCTATTACCATAGCGAAGCCGGAAGCGACGTAGATCGCTCTGACAAAGCTGAAGTACACAAAGTCACAAATAGTAGCAATGATCTCGAACAATTTTTTGAAGATACTCACTCATTTCGTGAAGATTTTGCCCACTCAGATGAGCAGTCGATTGGTGGAGAGAAAGAAGAAGTGGAGACACAGTCTGATTCAGAATGCTCACCGCTATATATTCAATTCACAACCACAGATATAGGTGGCGTTGGCGTGGACGACGGGGCTCTCGTCTCATTAAAAAACGTAAGGGCGCTCAAGAGGAGCGTTATATTGACAGCGCAATTGAGCGTCTTTGAAGACCCAAATGAGAAAGCGCTCCCTTTTACGCACACGCATGTTATCAGAAAGCTGCAGCATGCTCTTAATGAATTCGCTTCCGAGCAGACCCTAGATAAGTACAGATATATCGGGGCAGAGTCTCTGACTAATGAAGCCTTCAAAATCGTTATGCGCAACCTGTCACAGTCGAAGCATCACGTCCTAACTATCCCCCTAACATTTTATGTGACAAGGGCGAGTTCAATGATCAAAGCATCTGATCCTACAGGCGTGAATGAGAGTGATCTTGACCATGGCTACCACATTCTTTTATCTGAGTTGGAGAGCTCCGAATTTACGACAAAGTCAAGTGCAGATTCGTTTTTGTTTGTTGACGGCGACGCATCGTCCACAATTTTGCTTTACTGGTGCTTCGTCCAAGTTGACAAATCTAGCGGGAGTGTCACTGTGAGAGTTCACCACCCTCACGGCCAACGAGCAGCGCAAGAACGAGCAGAGACTACTGCGAGTCTAGTGGAGAAAATGTTAGACAAAACCAATCAGAAATTATTACTTGAAAGTATGTACAAAACAAGGAAGGCTCCCGAAGAGCTCATTGCAGATATAGAAGCCGACGAGTCAAAACCCGCAACAACTACATCCAAAGCATTGTCTCCACCTGTTTCCAACAAAGGATTGTTTGCATGCCCAGTCCAATACCAGCATGAATTTCCTTTGCATCGGCGTGTCTCTCCATCTCAAGCTGTGCGAACTCTGCATTCTAGCATCCTTCAAAATTTTATGTTATCAAATAGAAACGGTATCTCCGTTTACAGAGATGAGTCCAACAATATATATTACATGACCTTGACCTATCGGAAGAGTATCAGGCATGATGACGAGGAGAATTCCCACGTAATAGATTTGCTGGTGTATGGCATTGAAGAACCTGGGCCAGTTATTACAGAAGAGCTCGTGCGCCTCCTTCAGCGCAAACTTCTCATGCTTCCACTGGATGCATTATCCTCTGTATTGAATAAAAACCCACAATACAACTTGCTCGCAACAGATATGTCTTTCATTAACAGCTTCTCGCGTCGACTGAAGGAAATCGAGCCTGAAATTGAATCGGATGACATCAATTGCGTCAAAACGTACGAGCTTCCATCACATGTCGAAGACCCACTGACTCTGTTACTCATGTTTCGTCAGAATATCTGTGGTTCAACATTCATTCAGCTGTTGCATTACGAATCTGATGATATTGAGGTGCAATCATCCGAAATGTTAGAAGTCAATACAGAGGATGGTAATATTATTTTGAATGGACTCCCAGGCAATGAATTTTGCTTCTTTTTCAACTCATTAGGACTTGGCCTTGATCCTGCCGCACAACATGTTACAACGCTGACCGAGCAGGGCCGCATTTACTCGCGCCAAGCTGGGTCTGGTATTGCCGTCATTCAAGTCAGTCTGCTCCATGGCAGCAGTAATGCTAGTCGTATTAGTGTCGGGAAGGGGGGGAGAGTGCTGGATACCAGCTTGCGTGTCTCCAGAGAATACATCAGTTTGAATCCAAACGTTGACGAGAGTAAGGAGACCTACAAACTTCTAATCAAAGTCACAAACACTACAGTTGATATTGAAGCAATTCAAAAATGGGTGTACTTGTCTCTGTGCCAAGTTCTCGCGGCCTATGCTATCGAGCGTCACCGAGAATCCTGTTTACAAAGTGCTACGAGTTCAGTACCTTTGCTCGGCTACCCAGCTAAAGAAAGTAGAGATGCCCTCAATCAGCTGATGCCTGGGCTGTCTTCACTGGAGGATATGATGACGATCACTATTGACCTGCCTCATCCCGCAATGATGAAAGTTCAATCAAAAATGAGATTGCAGGCTACTTCTCTTGCCGCACTTACGCTGGATTTAACGGAGAAGGCCGTATTAAGCGCCATCTTCAACAAAAGTGTGAGGCTACCTTACGATGGTGTTGAGATTTTCCGCATGGCCAACGCCGCATCGCGTGTCAATGTGACAAGAGACAGAATATCGAAAGCAAAGGTAGTATCGGTTGAAAATGGCAGAGTTATCAGAGATAATCATGTTGACAGTCCGGAATACGTCTGTGTGTTTGGTCTTCGTCAGAGTGATGGTAATGCGATAAACCTACCGCAACACTTGTTCTTCAAGGAGATTCACGTGTCCCGTCCAGAAACAAGTGTGTTTACGGAGGTAATTCATCGAATCAAAAGCCTGAAACCAGCTCAATTTGAAAGGCACATGGTCTTCATTCTCAGAGTTTCAAGGAGCTGTCGCTCGCTCCTGACATACAATGTGAGTCCACAAATCTGGGCAACGATGAAGACTAATTTCAATGACATTGAAGGAGAGCTGTCTAGAGCGGAGGAACTACGTCGGGAGCATTGTGTGGGTCGTTGTATAGATCAATTTCCTTTCATAACGAAGAAGCAGCAAGTTGTTTCAGCGTCAAACGTTTCAACAGCTGCAGAGCCTCCACAGAAAAAAGAGCAGTTACCGAAAGAAGAACTACCTGTCGTCAACAAAGGGCCCATCAGGAGAATCAAACGCCCAACATCGATGTTAAGACCAAAGTTAATAGGCAAGAGTGTTGACGGCGCAGCAGCGCAAGCAGTTCAAGCATCGCGACTGAGAGCAAAAACTCGTCCGTCAGTGCCACACAGAACGTCGGTGTCCAAGCCAGCTTCATCAATTCCATCATCTCAAAAGAAACAGTTGAAAGAGAAGCATTCACAACAGAAACAACGGAGAGAGACGATACAAAAAGAGACTGTTACAAGGTCTATTGTGCAGTCCGTGCCAGCTGCAAATTTGTTAAAATTTTACCGTGATCTCACAGCTCTATTGAGAGAAGCTTCCGAGTCGCATCTTGTCGATCGCATGTTGTCGCAATCAATGCTTCAATACGTTGCACACGCCTACTTTGCTTCAATAAAGGAGAGGCAGCCTCCTTTGATGTTACAGCGCCTCATCTCCACTTGCTTTGGATCCCCAAAAGTTTATCGATCCATTTGCCATCTTCAATGCGACAATGAGCTATCGTCCATGAAATCTTTCCTTCACTTCGTCACAACAAGATGGAAGGCTATTGCTATACAGTCGCCTTACTCTCAGTTTGTATACCTACAAAAAGATCTCCTGGTAAGCCAAAGACGCAGGGTTACTGTTATGATTGAAATATTGATGTCTTGGGATAGACCCGCAAAATGCTACATTTTTCATTCCAAAGCATGGCTAATAAACAGCTCGGACAACTCGAAGAATCCAATGCAACTTTCCAGGATGCACAGCGAGAAAGAAGCTGCTGCTATTGATGCAATCGCATCAGACTTTCTAAGTCAATTGTCACTAAACAGCCAAGTATTGAATTTTGCTGGAAGCCGCTTGGTGAGAGCAGCTACAAAGCAAGACAGAAAATTGAACACCTTGGCTTTGCTGAGATGTACCTTTCAGAGATTTAGTGAAGAAGTGCAGTTGGACTACTGCATTGAAGGATCCGCAGATTATATGCTGCAAAGAAGGTTCGTAGCACCTTCATCTTTCTTAAGTGGAGAGATGATTGAAAACTATGACCGAACAAAGCTGTTTGACCATTTCAGCTCCACCGGTAAATCGTACAAACTTCATGATTGCAGTGGTGCTGGAGAGAGGGTGTTTGCATGCGTAATGCCCAAGATTGCAGGATTGTCCTGCCATGTCTTTATAGCTGCGCATGAGACGGTTGATTCTGCCCTGGAAGTGTTTACTCTTTGCTTGACAAAGGGAAAACGAGTAGACACGTATGTCGCTTTCGAAGGATCTCTCTTTGCCGAGAGAATCTGCGACGTTGTTCTTG
This sequence comes from Skeletonema grethae, assembly GCA_036939775.1. Taxonomy (NCBI): domain Eukaryota; phylum Bacillariophyta; class Thalassiosirophyceae; order Thalassiosirales; family Thalassiosiraceae; genus Skeletonema; species Skeletonema grethae. The sequence goes on along the minus strand of JALLBC010000318.1, from coordinate 4,947 downwards.
AATATTCGATGACGACAGTTGAAAATGTGATCACGGCTGCTGCGAGCAAAATGAGAAATGTACATTTGTGGAGAAGGCTTGGTAGCGAATTCGTATCCACTTCAGCAGTGAACGAAGTGCTTATGGATGAACTGCGGCAATGCTGTCATCACATTGACCTGTTGGATTTTGACCCAAGGGTAAAGGCTTTGCTCACAGAAAATGCAAACGAGCTTCATTTACCGTGGGATGAAATCTTCAAATCGTTTGATCGCTCACCACTTTTCCACTGCATCAGGCTTGACATTGGAGCAGAAATGAATTGGGTTCTGTATAGCCGTGAACACGACATTTTTATAGATTGTGTGTCAGAGCATTCCTCGTCAATGAGCCAGAAGCACTTCCGAACGGTTCGACTGTTATTGAAGGATAATTCCAGAGAACAAATCGTCGCAACAAATGCATCTGACCACTTTGTATCTTTTGTTTTGAATTGGGTTTGGGATGACTGTTGGCTGCGTGTATGATTGAATTAGTGAGAGTATCTAATATCGAATGAAAATGAGCTGAACAGATTATATGCATACATTTCCTCAGTGAAGAGCAACTGGCAGCATATGCGATGAGTAGCGCAGAAGCTTGCGTCTGGTTAGTTCAAGATATTGGCATAGCCATATCCAAGTCAAAGAGGACAAGAGTAAAGTAGATTGCTGCATTGAAGACGCTACATATATAAATCTCAATCTTGTTTCTCATGTAATAGTATACGCATCGATCTTCTCAATGGCTTTGGCCAAGTCAATTGCTCATTGTGTAATTTATAGCACAATGCACGAATGTTCTTTGAAGAATCGCTGGTATGTTGCGACATGAGCCCCAAGCGATGTCTTGGGGACGCTCTACTCTGCTAGCTCTACTCTTGAACTATCGAATAAGTACAGTACGTATGATTTCTATCTCAGAAGGAATACATAACATCATTCAGTTGTTTCATGGAGCGAAGACAGTTGTGAGTACCGTGTCGTCTGCTGTGAACTGGAACACACCGAGCCGAACGCATGACACACGTCACTACTTACATAAATAAAGGGCCTGGCGTGACCTGCTTTCCCCTTACTTCAAGATTATTGAAGTATCGATAACCCTGTACTTGAACTTATGGCATGGCTTTAACTTGATGAAGGTGCATAAGTATGACGAGACGATCAAAAGCGCTCTCCTCCGGCCACGTCTGATTTTTGACAACCTCTACCACGGGAACCCTCTACCTATGATATCTGCCCTCTCCGGCAGTCGATAATAAGAATGTAGTACTTCTAGAGTTCGCTGCTTCAGACGCTATAATAATACGATGTGCCTCTTGTATCGATCGTCTCAAACTGCTGGACCAAGTTGTTAACGGCTGTATTGTTGTAGCACAAAGCCGGCACGATCTCTCTCTCTCGAGAGAGAACAATGCCATTTATTTCTTCAGGCATTTTTTGCACCAACCGACATTGACGTGTACACCATGTACACAGGGTATTCTTCAAACAAGAATCGGTAGATCATGTCCAACGGACGCTAAAATATCGCCCAAAACTTCTAGTGTACACCCTTCACTTCAAATATCCTTCAAATCGTTTGATTTGCTAATTAAGGTAGAACACAAGTATTTGTTTGTATTATTCCTACTGTACAATCGCTGTTTTGGCCGTAGCTAGAGGGTTCGATTCCTTCGTTAAAAAGCCTTCGCCAACCGGCACCACTCTTGCGAACTCAAATTCGGCCAAATCAAGTCACGCATCACCTATTTGCCCACGGGCAGGAAAAGTGACCGTTTGTTTTTTCACACTTTCTTTCACCATTCACCAACCACAAACGGCCAAAGACACAACCACCATGATGCCATTGTGNAGGAAAAGTGACCGTTTGCTTTTTCACACTTTCTTTCACCATTCACCAACCACAAACGGCCAATTACACAACCACCATGATGCCATTGTGGACTGCGTAGTATCACAAAATCGACACTCTACCATAATGAACCTTTGATATATTGTGCGGAGAAGCCAATTTTTAGATCCCCTTCGAAAAAGTTAAAAAGGTCCCTATGGTTCGACATATCTTAGGAGAAACTAGCCCTGCCCACCACATAACGGAAATCGGTCGATGCAACTGATGTCGTCGACTAATGCCGCACGGTAGCATGTATCAGGCAGGCATGCACTGCTCATCGCAAAAGAAGGAACAAAAATTGGTTGAGGTTGTTGAGGGTGATGCAAAGTATGGCCAGTGAACACGAAGTAGGTTGTACCCCTGCATCGTCAGCTTGAAGCTGATCAAACAAACACACCGAAGTATGCCTACACGCCTTAAAGCATTACATTATAATCGTACAAAGTACACAGTATTGGGCACTTACCGTTACCGATGCTCCAAATGAGATAACAAGTTAATACCTGAGTAAGAAGGAAAAAACATTCTGTCAACACATGACATATAGGAGATATGAATATAAAATGAATGATGATAATGACAAGAGAACGAGAAGTATATTGACAATATACTTCCCAAACCCTTTTCATTCTCCTCCGGTTTCTTTCTACCCGCAACTAATTGTTCATGGCCTCTTCCGAAATCATTATTTGCTCTTGACTGCCCTTCGGCACCTGCATGATCAAGTCGGATGGTTCCACATGTCTTGAGAGCTGCGGTTGATGCTGCGTGACCACTTTCGCTCGCATCACTCGTTGCACTCAACTTCGCCGAGGCTGCTGCTTTTCGTTCCTCTGATTGATGTTTTGTACTATATTTCCCATTAGCTGCGGATAAGTAATCGCAGGTTGCTCCTCTCCTGTCCATCATTTTATCAATCATCCCAGCTGCAGCTATCTCTGCAAATTTACGTGCATCACGAGTTGTTTGTCGATTCTGTGTTCTGGTTGGGGTGAAAAGTTCAATCCTTGCATCTGCCGTCGCTAGCTTTGGTGATCCCTTCCTCCGGTCACCAACAACATACATTCTTTTCTCCTCAAAGATGTGTGCCATATACTCTTTGAATTCCGGCACACTACTCTCGACTGAATCAAATATCTCCATCACAAAATCTTCGTCTAACATCTTATTGCCGTCGACAGTGATCTCTGTCAATGCATCATATAGAAGATCTGCGGCTTCTGAACACCTTGCCACGTTCCATCCTTTCAGATGTTGGCACTTCCCACATAAAAATCGCATGGGTATCACAATTGAAATGTGCATAATCGATAGCACACGCAACATCGCTACGATCTCGATGGAAGATAACACAATGAAGATACTTGTATGTAGAATGTTCCCTTCAGTAGTTCCAACACACAACCCTGATGGAGGAACTCAAGGTAGAAGTGCCGATTCATGTAAACAGGCAACGATCCCTCTGTGACTGCATCTTGACGTGTACCACCGAGCATCCGAGCAAGTGGGAATAGCAGTGCCCCAGGATGATATAGATTCATCCAATGCAAAAAAAGACCTCCATCGCCTTTGAAATAATTGGCAGTTAACGCAAACTCTTTCTCAGTACCACGTAAAATGTGGTTCATATCTACATCGACACGATAGATGGAAGGGATCTCTGCCAAATCCTCTGCTAAGAATGTCTTCAAATGCTTCTCCAAATCATTCACTGCATGTTCTATCCAAATATTTCGAAGGTGGTTCCAACAATCTAATTCAAACATCACAAACTCATCGGTGTTCTCGACGAGTCCTTTGTCGACTGCCAGCTGTTTGATTGCCTTGATCATTTCTTTTCGTAATTTCCTTGCTTGATTGCATGTATCTGTTGTCAAGAATCCATTGCGTAGCTTTAGAAACGTGGCTTCTTCTGGCAATGGTATTAGATTCACAACATCATCATCAGGGAACATCTCTCTTGTTTCATCAATCCATCCTTGCAATAATTGTTGTGCGCTTTCCATCGCCTTGAGGAGGGCTTGGCATGTAGACAGACTCGTCTTATCTACTGCGAGAATCATGTTGTTTAGAGTCACCGTTTGGAGGCCTGCATCTGTTCTATAACCAATGACAACGTTGCTGATTTCAGTTTGCCGACGGTTTGTTGCATCAGTGTAGGCTTGAGCGATTTCGGGGAGGTTTGCGACAGTGTATGCCGCAAGAGTCTTCGTCACAACGACCAGAACACTCCTCAGCGTTTGAATGTAGCGAGTTGTCGGTAGCTGCACTACGATATCGGCGGATGGCATGATGCTTTTTGTCATGCTCAGCATGTTTGCAGCAATACATGACGGTGGGGTTCGGTTAGATAACCACTCCAAAATCAGAACAACAACATGGTGCGGCCATGCTCCAGCACCACCCCTCTTCCCATTTTTGTTCCGTATCCAGTTCTTTTGTATTACTTTCGGTTTATGCTGCTGTACTGTATTTACTTTTGCTTCCAATTCGCTCACTCTCGCCTCCAGCTCTCGTTCTCTCTCGGTTTGGCTGTCCATTGCTTCATCCTCTTCATAATTAATTCTGCGCTCATCAGTAGTCGCGTCTTTCGTATTAGTTGCACATTTAGCAAGAAACATTAATTGATCTAGCTTATCCTTTCGATGCTTCTCCCTTACGCGTTGTATTGCAAGTGCGCTACTCTCTCTCTCCTTCCCAATGACTCGAATCTTATCCAGTTGTGCATCACGTGCGATTTTCAAAGCATCTGACATCTTCTCATCGGCACTCTCATATTTATCTTTGGCAACATCGACTGTGGAAGATAACATTGATTTGTATCGCTGCTGTTGTGTGCGGTATAATTTATTTTGTTTCTCAATCTGTACCCTGTGAGAATCTTTCAACTCTTTGACTTCATTTTGTTGATCTATTATTTTTTGTTGGAGTTGTACATTTTCTTGTTCGAGCTGATCACACGCTGCCTTCTGCTGCTTTAATTGATCCTGCAGTGATGCACAATCATCAAAGAAGCCTGCCGCCTTCTTC
>JALLBC010000316.1:0-10210 GCA_036939775.1 Skeletonema grethae | reverse complement strand
AAGCGGCTCATGCGCATAGTGACGACGACAAAGGCGATATGGTACAATGAGGTCCCGCCGGCAAGCCACAAATTGGACCTCTCAGATCAGCTAAACCCTGAAGTCTAAAGTGGAATGATTGTATGTATGACAAAACAGTTACAGAGGAGAAAGCAATGTTCTAAAGTAGGTAGGAGTATTTCGCTCACTTACGTCAAAAAGAGATAATCTTTCTCAAAGAGTTTGGAGATGTTCTTTCGTCAAGATGAGACTAAAAATGTGCTGCTGTCACTGTGTCACTGAACGCCACAGACATCAAGCAAGGAAATAAATATATAGCAAAAAGCAACCCGCAACACGCGTCCATACTTTCCATCGGCCAGCTAATATTGTGCGCTGCCTGTGTAGTGTGCAGAGACAGAAGTTTTGCTGGCACTAAGACCCACATGCCATCATTGTCCTACTATTTGATTTAAGCAATGATTAGATTATCTCCATTTTCCAGAGATTTTGCTACTGCCAAAAGGAATTTTTTTCAAGGCAGTACTGATAAATATTCGTACGAAAGTGCTAGCAGTTGCAAAAAATCTCGCACATCGACATTGGGCACAATATTCGGGTCTGCGTTCAGCCCCACTCTATCGGGGAAAACATGTCTTGTTGCCTGCACCTCGAATGGATTGATTTGTGTATGGGACAGTATAGGTGTTTCTACAGAGCCAATTATTCGAGTTCAAGCTTCAACTGCCGAAAAAGTATTATATGATGTGCAATTTATAGAGAGCAGCGGAGACACTTTGCTCGTTGTATCAGGCGATCCTGGAATCCTAATTTACAAATGGTCCGCGTTCTTAAACGCTATGGACGGAAATATACTTCTGGAGCCGATTGCAAAGTTCAAGCCACATCCATCACCATCTGATGCATTCGGAGAACCTGTTGAAATAAATAGCACTAGCTATAGTGCAGTTGATAATTTGCTTTATGGCGCTGCAGGGGATTCATTTGGGTGCTATCAGTGGGACTTGGAAAGCGAAAAGCTCGTGGGCACATTTGGTGGTGGAGGGGGAAATAGATGTAATGGCGACTACTTACATGATGTCATGTCAGTGCCAAACAATAATAACTTGGTTCTTACTGCAGGAGAAGATGGAGGTATAACGTTTTGGGATGGCAAAGAAAGAAAGTTGATTGAAACAATAAATGTTCAAAACACAATGAACAAGAATAAACAATCGGTGACGTGGCAGATACAAAATAAAGGTTTTGGATCGACACAACAATGGAGTAATGGATCGAACTTGTGGGTTTCATCTATGGATAGAAAGGGTGATTGGTTAGCTGTGGTTGGTGGTTCTGAATCTGGGAATAACATGTCGTTGCGATCAGGACCCAGCGCAGGAGGCTTTATGGCAACGTTTCACTTGCCCACAAGAACTTTTAACTCTGGTTGCGTAACGCGTGAAAGTTACAACACAATCGCATACAATCTAAATTTGGATAGCTTTGTATCAGGTGGAAATGATGGTCGGCTTACCTTTTGGGATTCTGCAACGGGTGAGTGCACAGGCAGATCTAGGTGTACTCCTTCCTTGATATATACTTTGTCATGCAGTGCAACTCCAAGTATGATGGTAGTGGGAGGTACAGGTGGATCATTAGATTGTTTTATTGACAGGGTCAAAGCTTCAAACTTTACAACTTAAGTAATACATCTATAATGAGCACGCATTCCCGTATCACGGTATGAACTCGTCGATGCGATATCGATTTGATCCACAATGCGACGTTTTGGTAACCTCGCAGCAATCCTCATGATCTTCCAAGCATTCTTTTCGTTCTTCCTCACTCTCATAAGAGAAGGTTCCCACAGCAACCAAAATGAATGCCGCAAAGAATATTGGCGGCGGAAACCAGTGCACTTTGCCTGGTGCCAAGATTCCTCCCATTGTTGCCAACACAACCGCCCACAATGGACATGATTGGAGAGATAAATTGAGTATTGTTGCATCATTCTCGGACAGAAACAAGCTCACAGCCACGTAGAAGAATGAGAGCATCACCACAAAGCAGAAAAGAAGAAATAACATCCAATAGAAATCTGAAACCATCACGTCACTCTGTCTCTGGCTAAATTTTGTGACCAACTCACGAACTGCTTCGCCTTCCAATATTGGTGCCTGTAAACAAAAGCTAAACATGAATCCGAAAAAACCAAGCATGCCAAGATACTCTATCCGGTCATTATTCTTGACAAAGTATTCTGCTAGGACGTCGTTCAATCCATAGAGGAATGCTGCAACAAGAGCGAGAATATCGCCATGCAAATAGAATCGCGAATCTTCAGATAGATCTCTACTCGTATCGATCTGGCTATGATGCACATCTCCTTGTAGACAAAGGCATCCTCCAAGAATACACAAGAATACTCCAGCTAACTTTCCTTTACCACTGATGTTGCTCCCAAATATCATTTTTCGCAAGAACACAGTTGACAGCACCGATAGAGAAGTAAGCAGCATCGAAGAAGAAAGTTTTGTTTGCTGAAACGAGAGCATGGCGAGATAATTTGCTTCAACATCAAGAATGCTCAGCATAAGGTAGATATACCAGGGAGTATACAATTGTAGACTTGTGAATGGAAAGTTGTAAGAGGTTTGTATTTTCGTCTCTTGCTTGGTTCTTTGCCTCCACAGCCATACGATATGAAATGAAAGTACGAAATACACGAGACCCGTGAGACATGTTGGCGTGTGTATCTGATATTGATTCTCTAGTGCTGCAGAGGAAGCATTTCCACATGCAAGCGCAAGCGCTACTACTTGGCCGAAAATGATCACCGATACGCTGCTCCTCTTGTGTTTACTCCGTGAGTTTGCATTACTGCTTCGTATTTCTACATCATCTGTTGGTGAACTAGGACATTTTTTTGTTGCGTGAATATAAAGAAGAGAGCTTCTTTCTGTCGTTGGTAACTCGCACATAGATGATGATAATTACAGCGCTTTCCTTATCTTATCACGGTGCAATCATGCATATCATTATCATCTCTCTCTCTATGGTAGTCTATGAAATGCAGTGGATGGAGGTCGCTTGTCCCTCTTGTTATGTAAGTTGTGCGGTGTGCGGTGTGCGGCCTGCAATCTGCAATACAGACGAAGCGCCTATCAATCTACCTACTAGTACCAAAAAACCAACTTCCAAACCATCACGATCATCATCATCTTTTCTTGAGCACAATAAAGATATTCTTTTCCAAAAACTCCATGAGACACGCTCACCTACTCCTACTGTTCTTCGTAGCATCGGCAAGCTATCAACGCCCTATCATGTCTCTCGCTTCAGGCAGGGGCTCCTCCACAACAACTTCTTCAACATCATGGCCGCAGATGGAACGGCCATTAGATGCCGATGTTAGTCACCAGAGCAGCTCATCATCGGTGCCGGCAATCATGAATTATGTTTCAGCCGAAACTACTGAGATGAGCACACGGAGAGATTTAGGAGGAGGCGATTCTACATTTGTCGGTGTCATTTGGGAACCAAAGCGAGTTAATGTTCATAATGCTCGCTTGTCAGCAACTGAGATGAACCTGGAGAAGAACGGGTTTCAACTTCATAGAAGCACAGGAGATGATGTGGGCACTCTCCAAGAAATTGATTTTTGTCATCAAGATGATGTGGTGGATAGATATTACCCAATCTGCGAAGCTGTTGTCAACAATAGTTTGAAGACATCTACTTCTACCCCAATCACTTGTGTTTGCGCGTTCGATCACAATGTAAGAAGCAATGATCATTCTTCTGTGGGTGAAATCAAAGCAAGCAAACAATTGGCAAACGATGTTGGTACAGAAGAACCACCTGTGCCTCAAGTTCAGAATCCAGCCGGTATCGTTCACGCTGACTATACGAGTGTATCAGGTCCACGGCGTCTTGGCGATTTATCCAAACAACCGAAGCTGAATGATGTCCTCCGACCTAAGTTACTCTCTCAGAATAGAAGCTCATTACTTGACCCGAACATCGTACAAGAAGCGTTGGATGGGAAACGAAGGTACGCCTTCGTCAACGTGTGGAGAAGCATAGACCGAGACAGCCCAGTGAAAGATAACCACTTGGCATGCATCGATTCACAAACAGTTGGCAAGGATGAGCTCCGTGTTTTCAAGATACATTATACCGATCGAGTAGGGGAAAACTACTTTGCTTGTCCGTCATCACCATCCAATGATAAAGAACATTCGTGGTGCTATTATCCGGATATGACAATGGAGGAAGCAATGCTTATTAAACAGTGGGACTCGCGTGGAGACATCGCTGATGGCAGTGAGCGTAGCACATTTTCAATACATTCAGCATTCCTCGATCCGACGGCACCGAAGAATGCACCACCTCGTAAATCTATCGAAGTTCGATGTATAGTGATCTGGGATGAAGAGTGACGTGTCCTAAAGAAACTAAAAAATCGTTTATCTATTAGATTTAGTGACACTTGTTCTGCATTGATATCTCAGTAGTGCCGATGAGATGATGGGTTGTCATCATTAATTTCTTATGATTCGTAATCTACACCTTCCTCTGCATGCTCTTCCTACGTAGTGCTGCCAAGATACCATTCAACTTTTCTTCAGCTTCGTTTGGAAGCACCTCAATTAATAACTCAACAAGCAACTCAACAAGTCGTCCCATTGATTCCTCCGTAACCACAGTTAAAGGGTAGCTATTTTGCTGAAGAGAGAAGAGAGACAGACAGTAGATAAGAAGAAGTCGTAATTTGTTAGTCCCCAAGTAACGAAATGAAGTGTATAACCTGAGATGCATACAAAGAAACTCACCGGATCATGATGCGCCCAATGAACTAGACTGTCAGGTCCATCGTCAGAATTTTGAAGTAAGCATCGCTTCAGACGTCTTGCTGAAGGAGTATCAGGAAGCTTCTTCTTTGCCCTCTCAACAAAGAACCTCACATCGATAACACAGCGCCACAAGTCATTCCTTTTGCACCAAACCAGAATTTTGCTTTCACCTGGAAAGCAGTACAGAAGATCAGGAGGAGCAAAAGACTTGACGACACTTTGCAAGTCGTTTAAACGAGCGATGATAATCTGACCCCACTCGGTGACACCAGGAGAGTAGTACCACCCCGTCGCTCCACTAAACCAAGCTTCAAATCCTTCGCACCTGTGCTTTGCGAAGATGTCTTTAAGCTTCATTTCGAGGTACCGATCTAGCTGCTTCGACAGCTTCAATACGAGAGTAAACATATTCTTACCACGTCTTTCAAGTTTGACGGTGTCGTTGGAAAACCTGAACGCGTTAAGTGTTTTGCGAAGCATATTATTGCTTGAAACACATGCGTTTTGCATGCGTTTTGCATAGTCGAGTTCAAGATTACGAAGCAGAACATATTCATGGCTTGAAGCCTCGTTATTAGTGAACCTCCTTTTCATCGCTTTCAACTCATCCACTGAGTACAATGTATCATTGTTTACGCCAAATTTTGCAGCCCTGAATAGATAATTGTCAACCTCCTTTTCAGACAAATGTGGTTTTCCAAAGGAGTTGCCTGTGTAGTTTACTCTGTTGTTGCTGTTGCTGCACTGCAACGCCGGCACTGACCGATGATGAGAATTCGTGGTGTGTTTCATAGTACGCAACACATTCCTGCTCGCTACATTTACCAAAGCCGACACAGACAACTTTTTCTTTGACGACTGCACCAACGTCCACTTCTGCTTGGCCGACGTAGAAGATGTTCCATGCGTCGAAGTATTTGGATGACCATTCTCTCCCCTCACTGCACTTGCGTAGTTCCTCATCGTTTAGTGTTGCAACAGAAGTATGGAACTTGGTTGCGATGCTATTGCTACGATATAGCAATCAGCTGCTCCTGGAAAATGAGCTGAAAATTGTACAGGTGGGTCATGATGAATAGTCTCGCTGGAAATTTCGTTGCAGGTGCGACTCGTTTTTGACGATAGTGATGTATCGTACATCTACTTACGGACAGAAAGGACAAATTTGGACATTGAACCGGACAGAGAAGGACGTAAAGACAAGCCAAAAATCCATTTTCGACTTCGATGTCGATTGTCGATGCACTTGCAACAAAGCTCAAAGCTACTGACATAATCATTGTCACCGCCACCATGTTGCGTTGTCCTAGTACGAGAATTCAATTGCATGCCGTTCGCCACATCAGCAAACAAGCAGCTTCGACCGAAAGTCGGGGTGGTGGAGCTGGAATAGGCAATGTGCATACTCAACTTTTCCCATCCGATGATACCAACCTCTTCCGACATGTTGCTCACCCGAGAACAGTATCAGTTATCGGAGCGCCGATGACTTACGGCCAGCCGTTTGTCGGAACAGATAGAGGTCCTGAGTTGCTTCGAGAGAGCGGTCTGCTCAAGGATCTCTCATCACTTGGTTGGAGAGTGGAGGATATCCCAGATCTCGACTTTGGTACAATCTGTGCTGAAGCTGCAAAAAACAGTAATGCTGCTGGCATGTCACCAAATGCGAAGCATAGTCTTCAAGTAGGAGCAGGCTGCTGTGCCCTTGCAGACTTGGTTGAATCTAAGCTTCGGCAAGGGCACTTTCCACTCATATTGGGTGGAGACGTAAGTTGTATCATGTGATGTCAGATTTTCACACATGCTGTCATTCTTACTTATCGCACACTTTTCCAGCACTCGATAGGTATTGGCTCTTTGGCTGGAATACTTCGTGCTAAACCAGAAACAGGAGTTATCTGGGTTGACGCTCACGCTGACCTAAACGTTCCGTCATGTTCTGAGAGTGGCAATATGTAAGTGCTGCGGTATCAAGGATCAAGAGTCTCAAAGTTTCCATTTCTTACAAGTACATATCTAACACATCTTCTTCTGTGCAGGCATGGTATGCCGTTGGGTCTAATGATGAAAGAACTCATTCCAAACAGAAGTATCATTCCTGGATTAGAATGGATGGAAAATGAGTCAAAAGACGGATCAGGACCACCTCGATTACATCCAGACTCTCTAGTGTACGTGGGACTAAGAGATATCGATCAAGCCGAAAGACGGTTTATCAAGCAACTTGGGATCAAGGCGTTTACAATGTATGATATAGATCATCTTGGGATCGGCCGTGTCATGGATCTTGCCTTTGAACACTTGATGAAGAATAATCCTGACCGCCCATTGCATTTAAGCTATGATATAGACGCTGTAGATCCAATACATGCCCCTGCCACAGGCACAGCCGTAAGAGGAGGCTTGACTTGGCGAGAGGCACACTTCGTCGCTGAATATGTCGTCAAGACTGGATTGCTTGCAAGTGCAGAAATAGTTGAAGTAAATCACACATTATCTGATGGAGATGGAGCTGATGACACAGTAGAATTGGGACACAACCTCGTCAATGCATTTCTAGGAGAAAGCATCCTGTAATAGAATATTAGAACTTTCAGTACAAATCTTGATTGTTAGCAAAACTTTATTCATTTCCCTTTCGTGTGCTTAGCTATATATATTTTCCATCCTATTTCTCAAGTTCGGCAAGCTCAGGCACTTCAACCTTCTCTGCTAATCGCAACACTGTCCCCCTGATGTGGTGCGCATTCAATCCAGCCATTTCGTATTGTTCGTATTGAGTAGCTGCCTCGAAGTAAGTATCAGGCAAAACCATTGGACGGAATTTCAAGTCCCCATTGTCAAGTGCCCCATCCAAAGAAAGGAAGTGCAATACGTGATCCCCAAATCCACCAATACTTCCTTCCTCAACAGTTATAATGATACCATTGTCCTTTGCCAATTCTCTGATCAGGTCAACATCAAGTGGCTTCATGAAACGTGCATCAGCAACAGTTACAGCGATATCGGGATCCATTTCCTCCACTTCATCGGCAGCAATAAGAGATTCCGATAGACGAGTACCAAGTGAAAGAATAGCAACGCGATCCTCTTTCTTGGCTCCGCGTCCTCCACTGCCCATTTTTGAGTCAGAACTTCCATTAGCAGGGATTTCCTCACCAAGAGCACGCACTCCACCTGGTCTGCGAATGATACGTCCTTTTCCAATTTCAAGGGGAACTCCTACAGAATAAAAAAAGAGATTAAGATGTGAGAAAATGCTTGATGATGAATATAATATCACAATTTAAATTCAATCCATAGACTCACCCTTGGTAGGAATCTCTCCGTCCTCAAGATCATATCCGAACAAGTTCTGCAATTTTTCAGCACCGTATCCAACTCCTCTGGGATACCTCAAAACAGTAGGTCCATCATCGAATCCGGCACATGTAGCAACCATATGTCTCAACTCAATCTCATCACTAGGACTCATAATGGTCAAATTTGGAATACATCCCATGTAAGCCAAATCATAACATCCATGGTGAGTGGGACCATCATTTCCAACAACTCCCGCACGGTCCAATATCATCCTCACGGGCAAATTTTGGATAGCAACATCATGTACAACCTGATCATATCCTCGCTGCATAAATGTGGAATAAATACAACAAAATGGTTTCAATCCCTCACATGCCATACCTGCCGCAAAAGTCACAGCATGTTGCTCGGCAATACCCACATCAAATGTTCGCTTAGGGAATCGTTTTCCGAAGATATCCATACCAGTTCCACCGGGCATAGCGGCAGTAATTCCAACAACGGCTCTATCCTCAGTAGCCGCATCAATTAGAGAATTGGCAAAAATGGAAGTGAAGCTAGGTGCCGCGGCCTTTCCTTTCTGTTGAATACCCGTGGCAATGTCGAACTTACCCACACCGTGCATACGATCAGACGCTGCTAGGGCAGGTGCATAACCTTGTCCCTTGTTTGTCTTGATGTGCAACAAGACTGGCTTGTTGGAATCTGAATCTCTTAGCTTTTCAAGAATGGGGACCATATTCTCAAGGTCATGTCCATCAATTGGGCCAACGTAGAAGAATCCCAACTCCTCAAAGAGTGTTCCACCAGTGACTACACCACGAGCATACTCGTCAATACGCTTATTGACATCTTGGACATTCTCAGGAAGCAGACGGTTGAAACTCTTGGCAAAATCACGGAAATCTTGGAAGGGCTTGGATACCAACAAGTTGGAAGTGTATGCACTCAATTGACTTGCTGGTTTGACACCTCCTGCACTTTGTGTTCCAGTGGGAAGACTGACTTGCCCATTATCATTCAAAACCACAATCATTCGAGAACTCAAGTATCCTGCATTGTTCATGGCTTCGTATGCCATACCACCGGTAATGGCTCCGTCTCCGATCACCGCAATACAATTATTCCTTCGTTTGTTGAGGGTGGACTTGGCCACAGACATGCCCTGCGCGGCACTGATGGATGTGGAGGAGTGTCCAGCTCCGAAGGAATCATATTCCGACTCCTTGCGTTTGCAAAATCCAGAAATACCATTGAGTTGACGCAACGTAGGGAATCTATCACGACGGCCAGTGAGCATTTTGTGGGGGTAGCATTGATGAGCAACGTCCCAGATGATGTCATCCTCGGGCATATCGAAGACGTAGTGAAGAGCAGTTGTAAGTTCAATAACACCTAGAGAGGAGGAAAAGTGTCCACCAGTTTTCGAGACAGCCTCGATAACCTCCCAACGGAGCTCGTGGGCGAGTTGCTTGAGCTCCGACATGTTGAGGCGCTTCATGTCGCTGGGGAAGTTGACAGAATCAAGGATAGGCTTGCTAGTGGGCCTATCAGTCTGTGCATCAAGAAGGCGAGTACTAGTTATCTGTGACTGTGTAGATTGTTGGATTGTTCGCAATGGACTACTCCTTCCGCTGCTTGGGCTAAATGCATTGCAAACTGGTGCGCTTGCAATAGCTGCCGCGATAACTGCTGATATGTACTTCATTTTGTGTTCTGTAATTTTTTGATTGCAAGTAATGTGTGACGGGCCTAACAAGCTATCCGAAACCTATTCCAATGATGCTTATAGTGCTAATTACTAACACAAACAACACAAGCCAACTATTTATTATCTTGTAGAATCCTTTCGGTGGCTTCATAAACAGCGACAGCGGGGCGCCTCTTGTTTAGCGCTTGGAGTTGGCAGCGGAGGACGTGGTTGAATTTGATCTTTCGGAGCGTACGCACTGACCACGGGGAACCTTCATCCATGTCGCATCAGACAAATACAATATGACATTTACAAACACTCAGAGATGTGAAGAAGGAGTTCTCATCGATCCGATGATTTGTACTTTCAATCAACC
>JALLBC010000312.1:0-10977 GCA_036939775.1 Skeletonema grethae | reverse complement strand
ATTGCGCGCCCGAGTTTCAGAGAACGTGAAGCGGACAAGCGTTCTGCATTTTGTAGTAATTTTAAATCAAAATCAAAAATCTCCTCACACGCCGTCATTCACTCAAAGCTCAAAGTCAAGCTCAACCCTTCGTTCATGCACGCACAATACAGGCAGCGTAGATAGAAGCAGTTTCAACACCACCTCATGGCGTTACTCTCATCGCTACTCCCAAGAGCTGCAAATAAACCCTGGTTACTCCTGTCACTGTGCACAGCTACAAACGCATTCTCTACTGCAACCACCATGACAAGCGTCGATAGAGGCATCGCAATGGTGATAAGCCCCGCGAAAACACTAGATTTGCACCCCCTACACCAGCGTGAGTTGGAGATGGTCGACCACGAGACCATTGCGGCAATTTCTTCTGCCAAGCATTCATCTCTTTGTGACCAAGAAAAAACGAATGCAATAGTAAACGTAATGAAGAAGAAGAGCGAGGCAGAGTTGAAATCGTTATTGAGTCTTTCTCCGTCTCTATCCAAAACTGCGTATCAATACTGGCAGGATTTTACAATGGACAGTAGGAGTCGACCAAAAGATGACGCATTATTTGCAATTTTTACATTCAATGGTCCAGCATTTCAGGGAATCTCGGCTCATAGTTGCAACAAGTCTACTCTATCATACATGGCACAAAATTTGTTCGTCCTCGACGCTGTTTATGGTGTGTTGAGAGCACTTGACGTTATTCAAGCGTATCGATTGGAAATGGGTTGCAAGGGAATAGTGTCATCTACCAATGACAAGGGAAAGAAGAAAACGTTGGCATCGTACTGGAAAGAATCTGTAACCAGTTATATTGGAAAAGAATTATTAACCAAAAGCAGCAGCAGTAGCAAAGGCAAGGGAAAATCATCATCATCACCAGCAATACTAGCCAATCTTGCAAGTGATGAGTATTCCTCTTCGATTGATGTGGAGTCTCTTCCACAGAATACATTTTACGTCAATGCCATTTTCCGCCATCAAGGACGTGTATTGGCAGTACACGCAAAAAAGGCTCGTGGACTAATGGCTAGGTATCTATCGAGTAGTAATGCACAATCACTGGAGGACATGAGTAACTTTAATCTGGAGAACTATCAGTGCATTGATACCGACGAAGGCAATAAGTGGGAGGTGACAGATGTGGTTGGTGATAATGTTCAAGTGATAAAGATGATTTTCGATCGCAACGAGGCACCTCCAAAGACTGGCAAGCGGGCAGCCACATCTTCCAAGAAGGGAAGTGAAAAGGCAAAGAAGAAATGAAGACGATAGACGAATGAAGACGATAGACGATCCCTAATGTTATGTATTACATTATATTATCAAGTCGGGAAATTCTTCAAGCAACAGCTCGTGAGTCCACTTTCCCACAATGTTAATCACTGCAGATTCGTCCTCTTTCTGACTTCGGTAGTGTGCATAATGAGAATGCAAGCATTTCACTGACGGAACAAATAGACAGGAGTCATTGTTTTTCTTATCCTCGTCTGATTCTCGCAATCTACGGTGATCTGTTCCTGCCACTCCTGAATATTGAATCATTTCACGCATACTATCCACCTTGCGTTGTTCTGAATTGTCCTCTTTCTCATATTGATTGGTTGATAATAACCACTCTCTATCTGTTTCAGATAATAGTTCCCACCGTTCCGATGCATAATCCTCGTGACACTGCCACCATTCTGTTGCTAGGGATGCATCATCTTCCAATCTCGACTGAAACTTTCTTACATATCCATTGCGTTCTATTTCGCTGATGGCACGCGACACGTGAGGACAAGTTAACCAATACATCGTGGGAAATGGAGTCCTGTTAAGCTTCTTTTCCTCCTTGTTGACAATTTGAACGAGTAACGGATATGATCGTATTGCGATGGGTCTACTAATCCCTTTGCTAGAAGTGTCTATAGCTGAAGTTGTCTCTATTATTTCTTCTGCGCTGATGTCAACACTACCACTCCTTGCAGAGACGGAGCAAATATTTGGAGGCACATATCCAAGTTGATCCAATAAAGCTACCTCTTCTCCTGTGCTGACTTGCCGACTAGGCGACGGCAAAAAAGTTTGCCGTTTGCGCTTGTTCTTCCATCGTCGACCAGAAGAATGCTCGGCCTCAGCGGCTTGTGTAGGTGAAGCTGCAAAAGCTTGGCCGTGATGGTATGCATTCGTTCTGCCACTCCATGATACAAAAGAGAAGAGCAGTAGCATGAAAGAGGAACTATTGAAGATATGTTCCAACCACATCGTGGTATGATGTCTGGGCGTACCTAAAGGTCAAACGGGCGATGATGGTCATCAACGCTGATGGTAACTCCAAAAAATGATGGGATGCGAGGGACGGATGAGATTATGTTTGCTTTTTGCGGGAACCACAGCCAAAATTCAAAATTCGATAACTGTGCAAGAACGATACTGCATGTAAATATTAGCCAATGGTAATTACTAAGTCGTAGCAATGCGAACGATACTTAATACGATACTTGCTTTGGTCACCAAGTGCTTCCACTTGAGCATAAATCGATTATACCAAAATGAATAATTACTGCACCAAAGATAAATCATCAGCACTAAGCAGCGATGCGTTCGATGACCTTCTCAATCAATGCCAGGTAATTTCCATTCCGAACGATGACGATGACTCGCCGCCAACAGCTGCAGACTCGGCAGAAGATAAGCAGGAGAATCCTATGAGTGCTAGCAAGGAAATACGCGATAAAGACTGCATAGTCATTCCAAACCTTGGAAGTCTGGGTGAACTGCCTGAATGTACAAACAAAAATCAGATATTCGTCGCTGCCGATAGAGAGAGCATACTATACGAATCAAAGCCGATACCAATCGATAAAAAATCCAACGTGCATCGTCACTATTATTACATTGAAAACGATGATCACTTGAAATTNGATACCAATCGATAAAGAATCCAACGTGCATCGTCACTATTATTACATTGAAAACGATGATCACTTGAAATTCAAGTCGCTACACTATACTATTGTCTTCTCTGGAGTGTTCGATGGACCTGATTATCAAGCTGCAGAGATAGATGTGAATTTGAAGAGACTTTCATCAGAGCGAGAGCCAATCTCAGCGCTCACTATTGGAACGAAGTCATTCAAGTCTCAAAATTCAATCGACTCTTTCGGACTCATTACGATAGATCACGAGCTAGAATACAATGTGATTGAAAGTGGATTGGTCGAATTGACAATCACGGCTGAATCATCATCGAGCTATAGCATTAGGATTTGTTCTGCAACCCTTGCTCGGCGTGCAGAGCTGGAGGTGAAACGTCAAGACATAGAGTTGCGCGAAAAGGAACACATAATTGAAGAGTGCGAGTCAACGCACCAATCACTTTTCTATCAGGAGCAATTACTCGAGCGAAAGATCAAGGTAGTAGAAGATCTCAAGGAACATGATATTGCCAGTATTGGAAAGTGTAAGGAGAAGTTGGATGGGCTTGAAAATGAGCTTGATCAAAGTGATGGAAAAGATGACGAAGACACATTACTTCTTAGAAAGATTGATGCACTCTCAATTAGGCACATGCATCTCCGTTCGCTCAACCTGAAGAAAGAGGATGTACGAAAAGATTTGGTCAGCAAGATGGCAGATGTGAAACTGGAGATTGTGAACAACTTGGAGAAAAAAGAGAGACTTGTCAATGAAACGGAAGAAGCCAGAACTGTTTTGTCCTCTGCCTGTGCAAGGCTTGGGCTTCACATTCGCATATGAATGCAGTCTGACCATAAATAAAAGCGCATTAATGCTCATGTCATTGGCATCATATGCACCCAGCAAGGAGATGATGATAGTGGAATGGCACTGCGAGTGGGAGTGATGGATTGCTACGATCCCGGAGAGGAAGTGCAAGAGTGATTTTTGTTCGTATGAAACTGGTCGTTATGTTATTTGAATGCGAGAAGAAGTGGAGCCGGTTACCATAGATGGACACAGTCATTCTGTCGGCGTCGGCGTGTGATGTTAATCTAAACTAGGAATCAGAGCTGCAACCGAGTTTGCCTGTACATCCTCCTCCTTAGACTGTTCGACACGTTCATGTTCATCTTTGATTATAGCATCAACCCCATTTCGCTCCATAGTGCAGTTGCTTAGTTCAACCATGGATTCATCTCTACAAGTAATAGCCGCTCCAGAATTTTCACAGATACTTCCCTGCAGATACAAGGTTAAAGTTGAGAGAATGAAACGAATTTTGAACAGGTGAGAATTCATTGAAGATAAATATCCACTTACGCCTATCAATTGAATGCATGCACCGCTTTCTGCGACAAGACCACTTTTGTTCTGAGATCCTCCCTTGATAATTGCTCTTTCCCAGCTCCCACCAGACTTGTCACCATTTGCAGAAACACAATGACCAATACTGCCACTGTTATCAAATACACAGTTGAAAATGTTGAGACGGCCGCCATCTACACGAATAATTTGTTTTGAAGGGGTTCCTCCTGCAGCAATACTCGGGCGTCTTATGGTAACTCCTTCCATCCATCCTCCACGAGCCTTCCACACAAGCTCGCCACTCATTTCCAATATTACGTGAGCGGGTTCATTTTCATCGCCAACAATCCTAACTGGGCTGTTAACTACTAGACCTGGGTCGTTGATAAAGTAATGGCCATCACCAAGCTCTATTGTATCACCAGGCGAAGCAGCTTCCAACGCGTCAGATATTGTTCGAAAATGATTCTTTCCTAATTTTGATTCGTCCATCACAAGCGCTCCTTGTTCAACCGGCCAAACATGGAAAACAAATGAAATATCATTAGCCGCATCTCTCCAACTTCGGCATACCATTGAACATTGAGTTCGATCAGGGTGGGGTGGCAAGAATTCCATTATGTTGACAAGAGGTTTGGTTGGTAACGCTCTCCATCCTTCTGTTAATGCGAGACTCTCTGCTTCCAGCATTTTCAATACCAACGGTTTCTCCCACATAGCTTCGCCTGTGTCAGCATTGTACCAGAAAATCTTTCCACTCAACTGCTCTATCTTAGTGTTCCAGTTTTGACCTGTGAGTTTTCGCCTGATCATTTCTGCTCGCACTCTTGCCTTTTCTCTCGTATACAGTTGCCGTTGACGAGGAAGTGACTCGGGCTCCGGAAATGTTGCAAGTAAGTCTCCGTCCTCAAAAGCGCGCTGCTCTTCTTCGACCTTCTTTAGCTCTATTTGTTCCAAGTCCCACTCGTTGTCTACACTCCTTGTTGCCTGAGCAAGTCGCTGTTGTTCAGCCCAGAAGAATGGAGAGTAGTACGGATCGATGGATTCCTTTACATTCAATCCATAACGCTCAAGAGGATTTAATGATTCATTGATTGTACTCGAATCTATGCCCACTTTACTTTGCCACTTCGCAAATTCTTTCTCCATATCCTTGTCGTCTTCATCGTCATCATCTTTTTCAACTTCTTTCCCGCTAGTCTTTGCAATAATTCGGTGAGATGAGTTGGGATTTTTTTGCTTTTTGGATGTCAACGTCTTTTGTGTGGCATTTTGGATCTTTGTCCCTGAGCTTTCTGCCTCGTCTCCATCCTGTTTGTAATTAATGCTCTCGTCGAATTCCTCGAGTGCATCAGTTGCCTCTTTCTTTGCACTTTGCATGGCTTTGACGTCATCTTCGTCTTCTAATGCATTCATTACAGATTCTACTTGATCATTGCTCATCTGTTCAGGTTCGATAGACATTTGGTCAGCTTCTGAGTTGACACCTAGAATGTTTTGCAAGCCACCCTTGGTGAAACCATCGTCATCGTCAGTTTTACGTATATCACCTACCGAATCCGCATGAAACTTTCCCTCGTCCATTACCAAGAGGTCAAGATTACGTTTCTGCTTTGCTTTTGTCAAGATATTCTCCTCAATGGTATGCTCTGTAACCATGCGGTAGATATGCACTTCTTTGGTCTGCCCGATGCGGTGAGCTCTGTCTTGTGCCTGCGCATCCATTGCAGGATTCCAATCACTGTCATAAAAAATGACTGTGTCAGCGCCAGTCAAGTTGATACCTAAACCACCACTTCGTGTACTCAAAATGAAGCAGAATACCTTGAGATCGCTATTGAATCGGTCCATCAACCTCTGGCGACGGTCAACATCAGTACCACCATCGAGTCTTAAGTAGGTGTGACCATTCAGATTCAAAAATGCTTCCAACACATCCAGCATCTTACTCATTTGTGTGAATATGAGAACGCGATGCCCCCCTTGCTTTAAATCTCGAAGTAATGTAGCCATTTTTTGTAACTTCCCGGCATCGAATTGGACTAGCTTTTTATCTGGGAAACACATAGTAAGTCTGGCTTGTGCTTTTTGGTACGGCGAAAAATACTTTTTGAATGTGTCTACAGTCCTAGAATGCAGTGTTCTCTCCGTTGTCATAGACGAAGAATGTGATTTGCTCGACACGAGAATAGGCTTGCTACTGCCTGCCTTTGGTACGCCAAAAACAAATTTATTTACAAGCTCTTCCAACTCTTCTCCCCGTTGTTCCTGACTCTTTTTCATTGCGAGCAACTCTGTTGGCGTGCCCGCAATTTGGTATGCATTTAGTTCCTCGTTAAGAGGCAAATTTAAAGGGTCCTGTTCAAGGGCCACAGCATCACAGAGTCGATTTGAATACGGAAATGAATAGCTGCCACACCTTCGAGCGTTGACTTCTCCTATGGCCTCTGCCCTTGCTACTTTCTCTTCTTTCTCGCTTTCGCAGATCCGAGATAGCAGTGAAAATAAACCAGCATCTAAACCTTTCTGAGGCGATGGCTCTTCAAGACGGGCCTTCTCTGCGCGTCGTATTGACGAAGTTGGTGTCGCCAATCGATTTAATTGCTCTTCAATTATACTATCCACAGATGTCGCTTTCTCAAATGAAGGAGTGCCTTGTCCTATTGTCCATAGAGGGGCGAGGAAGTGTGGGCTCAGGCGTTCTAAGCCCGATTTTTCTTCTATTGCATCAACGACACATGCAGCAGTAGACATTGTCAAAGGCTCCATGACAAATGGTGTAGTAACAGATCGTGGTTCGAATAAGTCTGGATGATTGCATACTTTTCGAAGCTGCATCAAGACATTCATCATTCCCATAAAGTTCCCCCCATGCATTGCCTTCCGCGTCGATGAACGTGCCATGAATTCTTCATATAAAAACATTTGTCTCCTCGATAATTGGCATTTGACTATATGTTCAAATTTTCCAGGGAGTTGAGTTTCTACATCTTTCTTCAGTCTCCTAAGTACGAAAGGGCGAATAATGCCATGCAACCGATTGATCAGATCGTCATTACGTCGAGCATTTCCTTCAATGATGCTGTCCATAGGGTTAGAGAACCAATACGAAAACTCTTTCCTATCCCGAAAGACGTGTGGCATTAAGAAGTGTAACAAACTCCATAGCTCCATCAAATTATTCTGCAAATAAAGAGTGAGGAGTGATCTCTTTGGAGTAATTTAAAGACAACTGCAAACAAAAACACTTACCTGTAAAGGAGTGCCAGTCAAAAGCAGTCGGCGCTGGGTATTGAAATTGATGAGAGTTTGCCACCTTTGGCTTTCAAAGTTTTTGATATTATGCGCCTGACAAAATAGAGGAGGAGCAATTGTTTTGATTCAGTCTTCGCAAGCAAGCTAAATACGAAATTTCACATAACACCAAGACGCACCTCATCCAAAATCAAGTAATACCACTTCTTTCTTTTGAACGCAAACGAATCCTGCACCGCGAGCTGGTACGATGTAATTATGACATGATGCATATTTGACTTCGTCCAGCCTACTCTGAGTTCTTTTCGGCGCTTTGCATTTCCATAGTAGCACATAACTTTGAGGCCTGGGCAAAACCGTTTGAATTCAACCTCCCAATTGACAAGACATGACGTTGGAACAATTATCAAATGAGGTCCCCATATACCCTTGTATGATGCGAGATATGCCAGCATTGATATTGTTTGAAGAGTTTTACCTGTCAAGGAGATGGTGCAAATTTAATATGAGGGTTCAAGCATAAAAAGGGATGAAACAACATCATGACTTTTACCAACTGACCTAGTCCCATCTCGTCTGCAAGAATCGAATTTAGGCGACGAGATTGTGCCGACACAAGCCAATTCATTCCAACCTGCTGATAAGCACGTAATTTTACCCAGCTAGCGAGCAGGAATGGCCGCGTTAGCATTGTTTGTCGCGCTTTTTCGTCTGATGCAGCAAGAGATTGCAATGCCGCGATACCTACATCAGAATCACTCTTTGCTTTCTTTGCTATCTCGCCATCGTCAGGACACTCGGCTGTTTCAAGCTTTCGTTTGTCGTGATTTTGAGGAGGAGTGTCAGTACCATCTTCATCCGTATCTAACCCATAGAGTCGTCGAAGTTCGTCTGTAGACATTTCATTTTCTTCTTGCAGCTGAGAGAGTTCTTGTTCGTACGACATGTCCCTTCCAAGTTTTTCTTCAGCTTCGATAGTTGTTTCGTCGTCCACTTCGTCTTTCTCCACGTGGAATTCATCCTTTTCTTCGTGATCGTCCTCATTTAGAAGATCAAGTGCCGAGGAGGTAGCAGTACTGTCTTCTGTTTTATCACCGATACTGCGATCCGCTCCCACAACATCATCCACGTTTGCATACATGGCACGCAATTCTTCCACAGACATTTCACTCTCTCGCTTGAGCAAATCGATTTCATCTTGGTAGGACATGTCCCTCCCCAGCTTTTCCTCTGCCTCTAGGGTGGTCTCATCGTCAACCTCAACATTTTCTAAAAGAAATTCATCCTGCTCTTCGTGATCGTCTTCGGCAAGTAAGGACATGGTCGATTCTTCTTCCATTACGACGTCATCTTCTTTTGACTGCATGGGATCATCAGCGTCATCATCATCATCATTGCCCTCATCCATGTTGGCGTACATGGCACGCAACTCTTCAATCGACATTTCGCCCTCTCGTTGCAACAAATCAATTTCGTCTTGGTAGGACATGTCCCGCCCAAGCTTTTCTTCTGCTTCAATGGTTGTTTCGTCATCTTTCTCCTCTCGTTCCATATGGAATTCATCCTTTTCTTCGTGATCGTCTTCGGCAAGCATGGATAAATCATTCTCAGTTTCTTCACCCCCGCTGTCATTGTCAGCATCAACAGACTCATCATTACCATTATCTTTTTCCATATTCGCGTACATGGCACGCAGTTCTTCAATTGACATTTCATTCTCACGATTTAGCAACTCAATCTCATCTGAATAGGACATATCTCGGCCTAGACGTTCCTCTGCCTCAATGGTTGTTTCATCATCAACCTCTTCTTTGTCTAGATGGAACTCATCCTTTTCCTCGTGGTCATCTTCGCCTAGCAGTGTTTCAACAGCAGCAGCAGCAGCAGAAGATGATGATGGGGATGGATCGAATGTACTCTCTTGATGAGATGTGGCAAAACTGACATGTCGTCTTCTTGGAGCTCCTGCTGCTGCTGCTGCAGCTGCCTGCTCTTCAATTTCCATAGGTTCACCTGATAATTCTTCCCCTGGAGGAGAATTTTGGCCACCTCGTTCCTCCTCCGCTTCCAACAGCTGCTGCCCCTCTTCCACCAACCGTTGCAGCAACGTCTCCAATTCCATCTCCTGCTCCTCGAGTAGTTTATTGACCTCCTCCCTCACCTCATTGGGACATTGCTCCTTGAATGACGTCAAGAATGCTTCATACTCCCTCTTTTCATGATCTGCCTCTTCTACTAGCTCAGTGTCACTTGGTTCATATTCCTCATCAGCATCATCCTCCATGATGTTGTTTTGTGTGGTGATGATGATGCCAATCTTGAATTAGTATTGGTCATGACTCGCTCCCCATAAAATGTCCTCTCATTATAACTCTCATCTCGATCCATCCTCGAATAATCGACACTTGTCAATTTACTCTTTCGTCTTCCCAATGAATCACTTTGCGATAAAGCCTCTTCAATAGTCAATTGTTGCTTTCCACCATAATTTCCATTATCATCATCAGTAGTATCACCACCATCATCATCCTTGGTCAATTTCTCCCCATACTTCTCAGTCTGCCTCACCAAAAACACCAAATGGTGATCCATATCCCTCCTCCTCCTCTCCTCCCCATCCAACTTTTGCTTATACCCCACCACACGTTCAATCTTCTTCCAATAGTCACGTTGGACAGTCCGATTCATCCTGGCGGCCAAACGACGGACACGGGCTTCGAATTCGGCGCGTTCACGTTTCTTACGGGTGTGGAGTGTGCCGTGGTATTGTTTGATGGCGTTGGAGAGTTTTTTGGCGTGGGAGGTTTGACGTTTGCGTTCGGATTGAAAGTCGGCGGAGAGCCAGAGCATTTCTTTGAGGGTGAAGTCCCAGTGGCTCGATTTGTCAGTGGTCGTGGAGGGGGTGGGAACCTTTGGGAGGGCGGTGGGCAGTTTTTGGAGTAGAGATTGCGTGGATAATGCATTGTTATCATTGTTGGTAGTAGTAGTATCAGTGCCACCGCCGCCGCTACCAAGTGAAGTAGCAGTCGGTGCAAAAACAAACGGCTTGGGCTCCAACTCGAAAAGCCGGTTCTGAATCTCCGTCTTTCGAGATAATAATTGCTCTCGATTAGCAGTCAGATCTACAGCGGCGGTGGAGGAGGCGGCAGAGGCGGCGATGGGGTGCTTCCTTGGCCTGCCTCGGCCTTGCTTCTTGGGTTTCGTTGACATGGTGGAGGTGTAAATTTTGTGTTGCAAATTTGCAAAATCCGAGATCGCTCAGACTGTGAGGCGCGCGCCAAATCAGTAAGTAAGTAGATATATAATACTGGTAGGTAGAATAATCCGAGATACCATACATACGGTATCCGGACTGTCCTCATCCTGTCCTGGTCCTCATTTGTAGAGTGATGACCTCTCAAAATCTAAACCGCTCGGCATCACCAATCCATAGATACGACCGACACA
>JALLBC010000311.1:0-11340 GCA_036939775.1 Skeletonema grethae | reverse complement strand
CCAAGCAAATATGAGCACCGAAGAAAAGGAACCAGCAGCCGCCAAGGAGGAGGAAGAAGAGGAGGAAGATCTAGAGAAGCTTCAAGCTGAAATCGCGCGTATGGAAGCTGAGGCGGCTCGAATCGCTCAAGAGACAGAGGATTTAGACAAATCATCTTCCGCTGCCGGTGCAGCAGCATCAACCTCGGCTGCCGCTGAAGGGAAGAAGAGTGATGCTGATACTACAAACAAGGATGGGTAAGAAATGATAAGCTGCAGCGATGGGAATTTTGAACTATCGTTGATGGTTGATAAAGTTTTTATTTATTTTATGCCACAAACTAACGTCCCATCTTCATCTGTTTGTTCATCTCATATTATAGGCACTCGATATATGTTGGCCAAGTGGACTATTCCACCACTCCAGAAGAATTGCTTGCACATTTTGAGTCGTGTGGAACTGTAGAACGAGTGACTATTGTGTGTGATAAATTCACAGGCAAACCGAAGGGTTTCGCCTATTTAGAATTCCAGGTGAGTACTGCAATGAGATGTTACTTTTTCGTTTGATATCAGTGTGCTCTTTGTATCCTTTTTTCTACACATGGTTGCGGGATGGGTTCGAGATAGACTAGAATCAAACAATCCATCAGTGTATCCTACAAATTAAAGTTAGCCAGTGATCAATAACAGACATCTTTGTTCCGAATCATTCATCAAAATCAATAAAGACTGATGCAGCGGTGGAAAATGCACTCAAGTTGGATGGATCAACATTCAAAGAGCGACAATTGAAAGTAACACCAAAACGAGTCAATGATCCAAATTTTTACGCTCAACAAGGAGGTGGTTACCAAGGCAGAGGTCGTGGACGAGGGAGAGGCAGAGGAGGCGGTTACCAGGGAAGAGGTCGTGGGCGAGGGGGTTACGGCCGTGGAGGTGGAAGGGGATTCCGTGGACGTGGTAGAGGCTACAATCCGTATTGAGTTGCATGAAAAACACCGATTCTGCAAAAGTATACAAGTTTTTAGATAAATAAAATCAAGGTCTTCATTGCTAAAGATGTGGGAATTACTGGACTATTTTTTGAACAAATCATTTGCAAAACAGAAGAATCAACCTTCTCCTTTCAAATTCATCGTATCCTTGTATTTATCTACATCATCTTCATCTGCCTGCTGCAAAAGCTAATTTCTAGAGAGCTTTCTAGAACAGCCCTCTGGGATAGAATTTTGGCTAAGCTGAGATTGAGGGGGGTACCCAACCTATTCACCATTCACCTATTCATTCACAAGCCGAGTGTTTTTAATTTTATATATTGCAGCTGCCTCGAGGGGGGATAAAAGTTGCTGGGATTGGCTGGGGGGACAGTTCGCATGCACGCGTGCCACGCCCGCCCGGTCTTTGCTCGGCGCCGATAAAAATGAAAAAGTAACCGCATAAAAAAGATAACAACCATGGCGCTCACTGACGATTCTGCAACCTCCAGCACCAATTCGGGTGGTCTCGCTAGTACATTAACTGCATTGAATAGTGCTTCATCTAATATGTAAGTGATTTGTTCCAGTGACAGGCGTAGGTGTCTCATTCTGGCGGTCATTACGAGGGCATTTGGCTGCTGCACGGCTGAAATTGGGGCTCGTCTACTTCGTCACAACCCTGGCGATCGAATAAATCAGTTGCGTCTATGACTTCTCGTCATTATATTAATTTTTATATTGCTAACTAATCTCGAATTTTCCTCGACGCACCGTAGAAAAAATGCATGGGATAAAAGCGGAGGGAGCCAAGCACTAAACAGCATTCAATCCAGTCTCCCCCAGGGAACCAAAGATTATATTGCTGACGCGCAAAACAAAGTCTTCAACCGCAAGAACCTTCGATCGCCTACAGTCTTTTTTGGCCTCGGCGAAGAAAAGCCATTTTACCTGGAACGTGTGCCTTCTCTCATCACTGAAAGGGTTAAACACAATTTGAGTTTCTTTTATCTCAACTATGCCCTTTTAACGGCCCTGCTCTTTTGTCTGACTCTTCTCATCAGTCCAAGTGCCATCATAGGTATTGGGTTGTTGGGATTTCTCTGGATGGCTGTAATTCGAGCTACCGCGGAAGGATCAGTAGAAATCAAAGGTGAGGCTACTTTTCGCGTCTGAGTTTTTGTCCTCAATTGCGTTGTGTTCTAATGCCCCATCTCCCCCTTGTCATGTTCAGGAATTACCATTACTCAAAAACAAGCAACAATAGTAATGAGTGGGTTTAGTGTTATGGTTTTGATTTGGCTTTTGGCACATATCTTTTGGTGGACTTTGTCAACGTCTGGATTCTTGACTGGCGTCCATTGTTTGTTACGAGATGCTTCGATGCATAAGGATGAAGAAGACAGAGTTGAGATGCAAGGTGACCTCTCGTTGGATGAAGAAGCATCATTCCTCAATAGTGGACCTGACCCGGCGGGATCAATGGCATAATCTGTTGTTTTGATTTGAAAACGATGGCCGAAAGAAGTAATACTAATGAGATAAACGTGCCATTGCAATGATTTCAGACACTACTTATTGATATCCTATCTCTCTATTGTGCGAGTTGCTGGAGGCTGCACACGCCGAGGGCATATCATCACACTCACCGCTTAGAAGACCATACTCAAAAACAAAATACAATTCAATATGTAAGTACAACAGAGAAGTAATCTTGAACAAAACTTTTCTATCATCATTTACTTTTTACTTAGCCCCATACACTTGACAGTTTAGATTAGATCCTTCTCGATGGCAAAATCTTCTTCGTCAGTATCAAGATCAAGTCCTTCCTTGAGCTTACTCTTGATCTTCTTCACGAGTTGCTTCTCCTCCTTCTTCGAAAGCTTCTTCTTCTGTCCCTTGACCTTAGAAACGTTACCAGCAGCATCAGTAACCTCCGTAAGTTGTTGCTGATCATCAATCTTGGTGTCTTGCTTCAACATCCAGTCGGCATCTCCCTTGGTCTCAAGGTGTCCAGCGTCCATAACCCATGTCTCGGGACAGAGCTTGGAGCAGAATTCGTTGTTGTGGGTAATCATGACAACACCTCCATCGTATGTCTCGATGGCACCAGCAAGAGCACCAAGCGAGTCACGGTCGAGGTAATTCGTTGGCTCATCAAGGATAAGAATGTGAGGTTGATTCCACATAGCAGCGGCAATAACGACCTTAACCTTCTGTCCTCCTGAGAGAGCAGACATTCTGTAGTGGGTTCCGAATTCCTTATCAAGACCAACATCCTCAAGATGTGACTCAACATTCTTGGTGGAAAGCGGTCTGACGTAAAGACCAGCTCTTTGGGCAATCTTCATATCAACAGCCTTCATAGCCTTGTCCCATCCCATCTTCTTCAAGGTCTTGGCAGGAAGGTATTCTCCAGAATCGACAGTAGATCCAGCATAACGGACCTCGTATTCGTAGTCCTTCGACTTGTTGGTCTTACGGCCTCCAACGAGCTCAGAAACAACCTTCTTAATCTTCGACACCTTTCCTGATTCCTCATCGGTGAATTGGATCTCATAGGGGGTCTTCTGAAGCTTAATCTCCTCGTCAGTGAACTGCATAGTAACCTTGACAAGACTCTCTTTATCCTCACCGTTGTTGGCATAACGCCAGCGGATGTACTCATTGGGAGTCTTGGTCAAGTGTTGCTCGATGTGGTGGAAGGCATGCTGGGCAACGTAGGCAATACGAGCGTTGGGGTGCTTCCAGACATCTCCGATCTGAGGTTCGATCTCACCAACAAGAAGCTTAATCATGGTAGACTTTCCGGCCCCGTTCTCTCCGACACAGGCAACACGAGACGCCAAAGACACTTGCACAGAAATATCGAAGAGTGTTGGCTTCTCATTACATGGGTAAGTGAAAGTACACTTGGACATTTTCATGAGAGCTTTACCCTTGGACTTGACACCCTCGATAGGACCAGGTTGGGGGAACTTGAACTTCATCTTGGACTCGGTGAAAGAGAAGTAAGAACGGGCACTAGGCTTGATCTTGACGAACTCATCGAGGTTACCCTTGTACGTATGCAACTTCAAGTTCTCAATCTGCATAATGTTGGTACAGCAGTCGTTAAGGAAACCAGAGTCGTGCGAAACCATGATACAAGTAACGTGGGTGAGAGAGTTGATGTACTTCTTCACCCAGGCAACATTGATAACATCGAGATGGTTGGTAGGTTCATCGAGAAGCAAAATATCGGCCTTTTGAAGCATAGCACGAGCAAGGGCAAGCTTCATACGCCATCCACCGGAGAGAGTGGACACAGCGTGATCGGGCTTGGCCTTTCCATCAGGAACGAAACCGACAGTGGCAAGCATTTCCCTCACTTGCTCCCTGGTACATCCAAGCTCCTGGATCTTCTCATCAACGAAGACATACTCGATACATGACAAGTGACTCTGCTCACCCTGGATATCGGCCTCAACGAAAACAGTACGGACATCGCTACTGTCGGGGAAACCCTCAACCTGGTTCTTACTGATAGATCTCATGAGCGTAGTCTTTCCGGAATCGTTTCCTCCCAAAAGACCGTACTTCTTACCACGAAGAAGCTTCATCTTAGTGTTGTGAAGAAGAATCTTGGTACCATAAGCAAGGGTGAATTGACAGTTACAGAGGACCTCAGCATCATCATCGTCATCATCTTCCTCGGGAATTTCCATCATTTTCTCTGCCTCTACGCGGACCTTCTCGATGTTCTCTTCACTCTTAGCAGCATCGTAGTACGAAGCGAAGACGGGAGAAAGATTCTTCTTCCACTGCATATCTTCCATGTAATTGACGTCCATCATAGTTGTAGCAATAGAGGAGGCGTGCTCAATGGTCATCTCAAGTCCACCAGTAGCATCCTCAGCACCGAAAGCCTTTTTGAACTCAGCAGTAACCTTAGAAGTATCACCACGCACGCTAACAGCCTTCTCGGCAAGTCCCTGAAGACGGAGAAGTTGTTCGACAGCCTTCTCAGTAACTCCACGGGCTTCAGGATCAGAAATCGAACTGGCGTTGGTTTCAAGAGCAGGGAGGAGGAGAGGAAGGAAGGGAGCTGCATCGAGCGGATTGTCAACAAGCTTGGACATGTTGTTGATAATAACTGCACTCTGACGCTTAGTGGCAGTGGCCTTTTCTCTTAATCCACGGAGGAGAAGAGGAACAACCATAGCAAGAGCGGGACTCTCGACAGACTGGACGAAAGTGACTCCAGCCATCTCGTGCATGATTTCAGGAACTTCCTTGGGCTTGGTGATGGCAGTAAGAATTTTCTCAGTCATGTGTTCAATATCCTTGTTTCCAATAACTTTAAGAGCTTCACGCATGGCGCTGGTTGCAGCAGTCTTCACTTGCTTCTTGGTGTCCCACATACAAGCAGTAATTTCAGGAACAACCTCAGGGAGAGCATTACCTAATTGCTTGGGGCAGGTTTCACCGAAGGTGGCTAGACATTTCAAGGCGAGCTCACGGATGGGCCACTTAACCTCAACAGGGAGCTTGCTGAAGATAGCAGGAAGAAGAGACTTCAAAGCGAAAGGGTTGGTGTTGACGCAAATGGCAATAGCAGCATCGGAGGCAGCAGACTTAACATCCTTGCTCTTGTTTCCAGCCTGTTGAATACAAGCAGCCAAGCATTGTTTTGTGGCAGCTTGTGCATCGGGAGCGCCTTCGGCAAGGGCCTTAATTAGAGTCAAAGTTGCAATTGCCTCTGTCTCATCTTTGGATTCGGCCTTAGCGACGAGAGCGGTGATGCCGGCAGCAAGTCCAGACTTCTCAATTCCATTCTTCTTAACTTCCTCCACGAGGTTTGGCTCGTCGCCAAGAGTCAACTTTTCTAAAGCGGCTTCGATCGACATAATTGTGCTTGTCTGGTATATATATATCGAAACAACAAGTCTGAAGAAGCACAAAGAGACAAATACGTCAGAAGTATGTCCAATCACAAATGAATTAATAAGAGTGAAAACCAGCGGCATAGTTCACTGCGACTGCGTCGAACTTGTTGGGGCTTATCTCGTGTATGTGCATGTTCTAAAAATTGCAACGAACGTATTTGGTCTTCGCGTTGTTAAAGAACAAATACACAGGCACATAAACTGTTCCAAAGCCAGCAGCCCAGCCAGTTGTTCCTCCTTCCATCATTTAACAACGTCCAAAGCGGTATTTTCGAAGAATGCTTGGCAGCTAGGAACAATGTTCCACCATGTCTTTACTTACCTTGTTGGCAAAAGGCAAAAAGTGAGAGGTAGGTTCGTCAGAACAATGCTGGAAGCTTCATTCAAGCGAGATTCGAGAATGGATGGATGGTTTCATCCCGGAACACGTGTGTTCGGAGGAAGGACAGGCCGCTTCTCTCATATACACTTCCCCTCTTCTCTATTTTGATTTTTTTGATTAACCCTTCTTCTTCTTCCCGTTGCGACAGTGGACACGAAAATGGCGACACAAAGATAGAGACAAAATCCGCAAAATGATTGATGAAAAAATTTCCTCCACCATAGCATCGTGCTTACACCTCTACTGATAGCAGGAGAGGGTTGCAAGAGGAAGAGGAGGAGTTAGTCACCAACCACCATGAAGCGCTCTGTACCAGAAAACGACGAGGAGGAGGCTGGAATTAGTGCTGAGAAGAGGCAAAGAAAACCCTCCTTTCAGCAGCCAAGTGACGTGCTTCATTTAAATGTTGGGGGCACTTTGACAGCTGTTCTACGCCGCACATTGACATCCATAGAAGGCAGTATGCTGGCATCTCGTTTCTCAGGAAGATGGGATGACTCTTTGGAGAAGGATAGAGATGGTAACTTTTTCATAGACCAACCTATTGAACTCTTCCAACCGATGATTGATTACCTAAGAGCAAAAGCGTGCGAAACAATGCTTGCCCCACCTGTCACATCACCCGAATTCGATGATGTTCGTAAATTGCAAGACTTCGTGCGAATGGTGGAGTACTTTGGTATGACAGCTGGAATATATCCTACTGAATTAGAGATGTGCAGGGGCGAAATCTCTACAGCAGAGATCACTGGGCACCCGCATTTGGGTGTCATTTCGACTGAATATGCAACGTTTACCTTGGTTACGAGGGGACATAAACGCCCAATAAGGTCATTTAGTGTCATTTTGGGTGATGTGGAGAAAATAGAAATTGGGCTAGTTCGTACTAATCATTTTGTAAAGAAGTTAAGAAAGGGAGACCACAAAGGTGTAGGAATGGAAAGATACTCGTTTTGCTTAGATTGCAGTCAAGGGGGGCTGCTATATGAAGGTTCATTCACAAAATTGGATGGATTGACAACTGAGAAAGGAACTCTGATCCGTTGTGAAAACAAGGGTGAAAGATGGCTTGTGAATGGCCAAGTAGTTGCATCTTCTATTGCACTTGAGGATAGTTTTCATCTGCCTCCGGATCTTCAACAATATTCCCTTGTTCCTGCGTTCTCTGGTAAGGGCAGCTGGCAAGTTTGCGAGGTTGAGTTGGAGCCAATGGGATCAGTCCACAAGACCACAATATCACAGGCTCATCTCTAGAGCTACTTAAATGTTACATTGAAATTTTATCACGTCAAGTAGATGTATTGTTCCCATTGCTCACATCTGCAACGACGGTGTTGAAGCTGCTACACCCGGGACATTGTACGCCAAGAAAATGCCAGTCGAGGTTATCAGACTTCACTTCACAATCATTACATATAATGTTCACAGTCCTCTTCAAATCATCTGGCATAGGTTGTAATTCTATATCTCTCGCCCGTGCGGACCAAGCTGCTGACATCGATTGCCGACTCACTACTGTCTTCTTACATATAGGGCAGCGATAGTCAAAGCTCGCAAGATTTCGAAAGCAGTGCGAATGAATACAATGGCCACATGGCAAATCTTGTGGGCTCTGACGTGAGCTGAACATGTCCTCGCGGCACACGGGGCAATTGTTTTTGTACTTATCTTTCATGCAGTTGTGGGTATCGTAAACGGAAACATGAATACACATAGAACAGATGGAGCAATGTTTATAATTTTCCTGTCCTCCAACACGGCAAAATCCACACTCCTCACAGTGAAATGGTTCCCTTTTGAGGGCCATCCAGATGTTGCACTTTCCACAATGGTACTCTGCGAAGGTTACTCCACATTCTTCATTCACGCATTTATTTATGCTGTAGTTTAAATTACAGGCAAGTAAGAACAAGAGTGTACACTGATGCGATAGAAAGCAAACTTCTCTGCACTTACGCGCTCGGTTGTCGAGTATTGCACTCCTTGCAAACAATCTCTTTCACAGCGAACCTGTCCATCGGTCCGCAAGCTGAACTACCCGCATCATCGTCGTGGCACACACGGCACCCGAACTCTGCACCGCAGCAAGGCGCGATAACGTTGCATTTGCGTTCGTAATGAACACATGCCACAACGTCTCTTCGTTCGCTACTACTTGCTACGTTACCCATTGGTGCATCAGACGACGAATCACCAGTGGCTGATCCAAGCAAAGAGCTAACCATGCCCCCTGGCCTTGCTATGGATGATGCATTTGCGTTAGAGTTAGAAGAGCCATCCATCAACGTTTGAATTCGCAACCGCCTCTCTAAATCAGTGAGCGTAGTGTCCCTCATAATTGATTGAATTGCACGCCGTTTTTCGGCAGATTTGTCTTCCTTTAAAGAATCCGACGCCACATTTCCATCAGAGGGTGGTGAATCATTGTTGCTTGACATGTTGTTTCTGATGTTTCTAATCACCAAAAAAAGAGAAGGAGACGGATACTTTGAGGAGATAAGATATGCTACTGGCTGCGTATTCAGATGCAGAGAGACGATGACGGGGCTCAACCTCCCCAACCTATTGTGAGTATGTTGTATTGCCCTTCTTCGCTTCAGCTTTTCATCAAAAAAGTGAAAGGTCAAAAATTTCTTTCCACGATCAAGCGCGAACAAAACATCTGAAGGAGTCCCATTCTCTGCACGTCAGGGTCCGATTAAATGGGAAAGACACGCTCCCAACTCCCAACCTCCTTCCCCTTCTGCATGGTGCATGGTCGCCAATTATTCGCAAAATTATACTGCCAAAGTCAATGTAGGAATTCATATCAATCTCAATTAGTAAGAGGTAGCGGAAGCCTCCTCAACTCATCATCATCTTCACCATTTCCGACTTGTGCATCTCTGTACAATAGCAGCCTACTACCTCCGAGGCCAGCACCCCTGAAATCAACTTATTCCTTGCGGATTATTAGCGTAGAGAATAGATATAGCGGATATATATTACCATGCCTACTAACGCACAACACCGAAACTACAGGAAGACCTACAAGACCCCTCGTCGTCCATACGAAAAGGAACGTCTCGATGCTGAGCTCAAGCTTGTAGGAGAGTATGGTCTTCGGTGCAAGCGTGAGATCTGGCGTGTGCAGTATGCTCTTGCCAAGCTCCGTAAGGTTGCTCGTACATTGCTCACCCTCGACCCCAAGGATCCTAAGCGCATCTTCGAGGGAGCCGCCCTTCTTCGTCGCATGAGCCGTTACGGTCTCCTTGCCGACGATGAGCTCGAACTCGATTTCGTTCTTCAGCTTTCCACCCAAAAGTTGCTTGAGCGTCGTCTACAGACCAAGGTTTACAAGCAAGGTCTTGCCAAGTCCATCCACCACGCCCGTGTTCTTATCCGTCAACGCCACATTAGTGTTGGAGGACAACTTGTCAATGTTGCCAGTTTCAATGTGAGAACTAGCTCAGAGAAGCACATCGACATCTCTGCTAACTCACCATATGGCCAGGGTGCCCCAGGACGTGTTGCTAGGAAGAGAGCAGCCTCGAAGGCCGCTGCTGGTGAGGACGACGAGTAAACACCTAAGCGAATAAAAAATAAAAGGTTTAATGTACAACTACNAGGACGACGAGTAAACACCTAAGCGAATAAAAAATAAAAGGTTTAATGTACAACTACGCTCTTATGTACCTATGTCTCTTCACATCAAATGTCATTTTAATCATCCTTTAGAAATTGGTGAATGAAATATCTGCGTTGACGAGTTAGAGCACAAATAATGGAATTTAGAGTTGCATCGTGCATAGGTAGAGTTCATTGAGTCCATTTGCAATGATGTCCGATGACTCATATGGCATGATAAATGTAACATGATGTCTAAATTGACAGCTTCTTGAATGCACCTGTGCAAGAAGAACTTCTGTTACGGTTGAAACAGAACTTAATTCTAGTCCTTCTCTGGGCCGCTGGTTTATATTCACATCTATTCCTTTTATTCTCTGTAGAGAGTTTCCTCAAAGCTGCTTGCCTCCTATGTCAACATTCTGCTCAAGTACTTAATAATAAAAAGAAACAAATACTTCCGCTCGTGAAATTTACTTATTATTTGTTACAAAG
Source organism: Skeletonema grethae (assembly GCA_036939775.1). Taxonomy (NCBI): domain Eukaryota; phylum Bacillariophyta; class Thalassiosirophyceae; order Thalassiosirales; family Thalassiosiraceae; genus Skeletonema; species Skeletonema grethae. The sequence goes on along the minus strand of JALLBC010000311.1, from coordinate 970 downwards.
AGATGAACTACGCATATTTAAAGACACATCTCCTCTAGGGCAGATTTTCAACGATTGACGGGCAACCTCCAAACAAATTCATCTTCGTTGGAACCATGTTATCCCAGAATGCATCCGCTAAATCGTCTACATAATACTCTGGATCTTCTCCACCACATCCAGCCACCCCTCCCCCTCGCGATCCTAACTGTATCTTATCCCATTGTCCTCTACTCAGTGTATCCATAACATCCTTTGAAGTTGTCTGTGCGCCACCTCCACTCATTGGTGCAGATCCCATTACGGATACATTCCATGCAGCCTTTGTAGCCTGATCATCCGCAAACATTAAACCCCCCGTCCTTGCAGCACTATTGAGAATATCCTGCGCTGCAGCAGCTGCGTATGCCGGATCATAATAAGTATTGACGCCACCTCCTCTATGATGGGGATGGTTCAAAATCATCCCACCCCCTATTGAACGCGACCCCTGAGACCCTCCTACAGGAACCATGCTTTGTGATGCACTTGTAACTATGGTTTCTCGACGGGCGAGCTCTGTTTGTTCTAATCTAATTTGGATGATTCGTCTTTGCCGTTCATTTTCGTCCATTTGTTCAATTTGTTGTAAGTGTTCGCTACCCGATTGTAATTGAGAAGAATCATGCCCATGTGAAGATGATCCGTTTGTCAAGTTATTAGGGTCGATCGCAGGCGAGGCTCCATCAGGTGTCATCATCCCCCCGAAGGGAGATGGGGTGAGCGTGGAATGATTCGTTGATGAATGATGAGATCCATGGTACACATCTTCAGAGCTGGATGATGTGTCAGCGAATGCGCCTGGTCTTTTAGGTTCTTCTTTGGCACAGCAATTCCCCATCTTGAAGAATTTATAAAGTATTGGCGGTAAATGGGCACAAGAGGCTGAAGCTGCTGTTGGGAACAAAGGTTTTACATAGGCGTGGCCATAGACATTCACATTCAATGCAAT
>JALLBC010000308.1:0-13569 GCA_036939775.1 Skeletonema grethae | reverse complement strand
CCACAGCCTTCTCATTCTGATACCACAGCCTTCTCATTCTGAACAGATCGGAGTAAGTCCGGAACTAAAGTCATTCACACAATCACAATTCTGATATTTGTGTTTAACATTCTCACAATGTAATTATCCCATCTCAGAGGTTTTATGTGGTCGGATACCTTGGCAATAGAAATCGACCATAAGGCAATAATCGGGTAGGAATAGCAAGGGCCTTCGTGCTCCAGGTTCCGGCTTGAATTGGAATTGGAAACTCTACATACACTCCCAGATCGGTCCGTCCCTTTCCGATCCTTACCCCGGCTGCCTCTCATCGTGATCGTTGTCCTCGGTTTGGTAACTCGTTCGGTGCACTCGTTTGGATAGGTCTATCTATTGGAGAAAATTCTCATTTAAGATGTCCTGTTCCATCTTCACTGAGAAGTCCGCAGACAACGTGATATCAAGACGTTTACATCTTGTTTGGGGAATGCTACCAAGGTTGATGCTGCCTGCTCTTGGTCTGATACTGCCTCTAGTAGGATTGATGTCCAATGCCATGACCCATGATGCCATGTCTGACTTCACGTCTGCTGTTCTTTGTACCATCCAGTCAAGGATTCTCCCACAGTTCCTTACAACATCATATTCTGGTTTGGCTGTTCTCGACAAAGACAACCCAAGACAAAATCTTGCTTAGTATTTGATATTGTCTGCCTCAGAATTAAGCAGTTCATTCTGTCTGTGCCATAGATTTTCTCAGATGTTTGAGAACAGTACGAACTACTGTAGTAACAGATTTGTAACAATGCCAGAAGAGAGGAGTCAGTCTTTTTGTGTGGCATGTAGTATAGAAGCTTTTCTCTAAATACCCACCTGTGGTAGCATTCTGGCTAAGATTTGATATTGGGTAAGTTCTTGGTCTTTGTAGACTCTTGTTGTGATGTTTGGTAGTAATAAGAATTCAAAATTCAAGTAAAAAGAGTTTCAAGTAAAAAGAGTGTGCTCTTTGTCATGGCCACTGGATTTGATGATGGAGAAGGTGCTGGAAGAATCGAATATAAGATTCAACGTTCAACATGCAGAAAATTCTACAAAATGCAGATTGCTTGTCCTCGCCTTTTTCAAAAACTCAGGCGCGCACTCTTTCGAATTCGAATTCATCAATGAACAGCACGCATTGTTTCTTGTCGAATCGTCGACAATTTCAAATTTTGAAGATTGCGCGCCTGAGTTTCAGAGAACAAGTATGCGGACAAGCGTTCTGCATTTTGTAGTAAATGGGATGTCTCCCATTAAGTGGGACATAGTATTTAAGTATCCTCAATAGTACCACAATACTCATAGATATTGTGCACTTGGAAATAATCATGCGTATGCTAGTATACACAAACTCACAGAGATTTCATACCTTGACAGTGCAAGTCTCCTATACACAGCAAGCCTTCTAACTACTTCTTATTCTTCACTCCTTAACCCTCCTCTTCATCACTATGATAGAGAATTAAGCTACAGTGTCTCTCATTATTTCATCACTCTCTTCAGCCTGTAACATAGAGTTACAGTTTTGGATCTGCTGTCACAATCTGTTACATGTATGTAATGGGCACGTTTTCAACGAGTTCACTTCTTCACTTTTTTTGAATCCCAAACGAACCAAAACAACATAGTTATTCATTCATTCGACCAATGCTTGGCTCCATGACGATCATGCCATAGCCAAGTGGGTTGGTGGTTCATTCATCAGCTGGGAGTCTTGTTCCTGAGGAGAGTTTTCAGTTAGGTGTCTAATATCTTGATGGCGACGGCACATTACCACCCGTTTGGTAGATTAGAAAAATGGGTTGTCGATATCAAATAAAACGCCTTTGGAACGGCATTGCACCCATCTTAACTACCAATCTCATAGAAGCTGGAGTCGTCGAGGCGGCTGCTAATGAATCGCTCTCTCTTTCGGCGGTATCCGCTTTTGATCGATACACTAATTCGCCACTGACATCGCCAGCAGCAGCAAAGGAACTGGATGCATCGCCTACCAATAATCGGAGGCGTCGTCGTCGTAATTCTTCCCGAGCGAAGCAGGCGGCAGACGATCTTAATGTAGAGTCATCTACGGCACCTACGCCGAATGATAATTTCTTTGAGTATCAACGACGTATGGGCTACACATTCGGCAACAATCAATCTGATGGCTTATTACGCCAACAATTGAAAGAAACACATATTATCGACGCAATAATCTACTACTTGCAGCACTTTCATGCCAACAATGGTGGAGAAAATAATAGTAGTGCAAGCAATCTACCGCAGCAACGCTTGGCTGGCTCTATTATCCACGAATTGCAATCTGATTCTCCCGAAGTCACTATTGATTTATGGGCGGCCGTCCAGCGTGGGAAAGGGTCCCATCACAAATTTCATGTCCATGAGGGTGCAGTCGTTAGTGGAGTGTACTATAGCAGTTGTCCTATGGGGTGCGCTCCACTCGTTCTAAGAAGACCACTGTTGGATGGTGATGATAATGTCAATTGTGAGCCACATTATAATAATTATTATGATGGAGGGGAGAGAGATGATGACGAAGTGATACATCCGAACAATGGGCAGCTAGTGATATTTCCTTCGTGGCTCAGCCATGGTGTGCCCTTGGAAAAAGAACAACATTATGAAGAACCACCGCCTTCTTTGCCTAGAGTGTCGTGGGCATTTAATCTGAATGCCAGGCTAGCGTATGTCGGCAATGCATGGGATGTGACTCGTCCCTCATGAGATGAGAGAATGATAGAACAAAATATAAGATAAGAATATTTGACATCCGGACTATCACAATTTCATCAAGCTGAGGAGGCTGCGTTCACTCTCTCTAGAGGAAGTCTCAAATGGAAGAAGCGACCAAGAAGTGAGAGGGAGGGAGTGGTGCAAAGGAAGGGACATGTGGCACCGTATCTTTCAGCGGAAAGTAACCGAATTGCAACTAACATATCCGTCGGACGGGAGCAAGAGATAAGTTCAATGACGCATCAAAGATTAATCACCGTGAACTTTCTAATATCTAATATATGTTTGATTACTTTATGTAAATATTACGCATCGTCCCCTCTTCGTAAACGTGCAAAGACGCCCTCGTCCCGAGGCCAAGGAGCCTGGGGCAAAATGCCACCAGAGTTTTGTAAAGAGAATTGTCCCAAACTCAAATCCCCCTCGAAGGAAAAAGAATCCAACCCATTACTAGTAGATCGTAGCGATGACACATTGGAATTATGCTGGTGGTCTCCTTCATCAAGAGGCGGTAACACACTTGTTCGTTGCGGAGGCATTTGCTGCACATGATGGTACGATGGAGATGGCGCTGGTGCTTGGACTGCAGCATAACTCACAGTCTTAATCGCCTCATTGGTTTCAGTCCGCACAACTTCTCGGGTTGTCAATTCCGTGACCGCATCCACCAATACTGCCTCCAACCAAGCTGCACGTTCTTCGGCGGCGTCTTTGGCAGTGTCGGATATGTACGATTTGAGCTGCACTCTCTGCAACGCTTCTACCGCACTCTGTCTATCAGCAGTAATTTGATTGCGCAACGCTTCAATCTCCGCACGAAGGGATTGATTTTCGGATTCCAAAAAGTTGGCCTTTGCCGTCAGCACTTCATTATCTGCCGTGAGGGATGATATGCGTGAGACGATGGAAGGACTAATTGGATGTGAGCTAGGTGCACTTCGCATCGGTGAGGAGTTGCTCATTATTTGTGATTGCGCTGCATTAGGAGGTGGGACATGAGGAGTTGGGGATGGTGAATCCTGCATTATGAAGAGATCGGGAGATTGTTCTAACGATAAGCTCGGAGATTTGCTTCCAATAGGTGCTTGAGGCAGTGCAGTATCATTCACTCTATCACCGTAGTCTATTGTCGATGACTTCATGGCCTGAGCAATTTCCGTCGGCATAGGAGATTGGGAAACAAGACCAGGAGGTGGTCTATTTTGATTGGATTGTGGAGGGCCCGATTCTTTTGCTGACACTGCTGGTACAACTTTCTTGGACTTGCTCGTGGAGATGTTGTCCTTTTGTGCATTTTGGTTTGAAGCAGCAGCGGCAGCAGCTGCGGCCGCGGCTGCCTTCTTCTTTTCCTTCTTGGCAGCGGCGGCTGCTTTCTTCTTCTCCTTCTTACTCAACGCTTTGGCTGCATCTTTTTCCGACGGCGGTGGTTTTGACTTTTCTGGTGGCGGAGTAGACGATACTTCTACGATCTTCGGTTTCACGGCAACGGGAGCGACCGGTGCCTTCTTCGCTGGTGTTTTACTCACGGCAGCTCTAACAAATTGCTCCAAATTCAAATCATCATCAGAGTCTGATTCATCGTCGGAATAATCCACCGATGGGATGACAGGGGTAGCAGGCTTAACATCCTCTTCCACTTTCTGCTCCGAGTTAGCTTCTTTGGATTCTTTCGCCTCCTCTTCTTCTTTGGCTTTCTTTTCCGACCATTCTAACGCAAGTGAATCCATCATCTCGGTAATATTGACCTCTTTGGAATCTCCCGCCAGCTTCTTCGCTGCGTATGTCCCACGCTGCCGCGTAGTTGACTTTGGTAATTCTCCCCCCTTGACATTATCAACTGCTTCATCGTTATTGTCGGTTGCTTTAGTTGAATCCCCCCGTGCATCCTTCGATCCCCCCTCTTCATCAGAATTCTTCTTCGCTGGTCGTATATCAAAATCTTCATCATTATCGCCGACTTTGTACCTCCCTTTATTGACTTCTTCCATTTCCTCTTCCGTCTTTGGTCTTTCACTGCATGTGGTCTGATTTATAAATATATAATCACAAACGAGAGAAGTGCAAATTCGAGTGTGAGAATATGATGCAGGGGAGGGGGGCAAACAATATCAACACACACATAAATATAATTAAATCAAATCAAATCGTCCATACTCACCTCATGCAACGCCGCCTCCGCAAACGTAGGAAAAGTAGCAGTCTTGCAAAAATCACAACACCATGCATACGGCATCCCCTTTCCATCCTTTTCAGAAGCAGTGGTAACATCTTTGGTAACATCCTCTTCGTTGAGACCGGTCCGTTCCAATGCATCTCTGATGATTTGCCGATCTTTTTCATCGTAATTTTCCAACATGTGCGGTTTTTGCTTTTGTTGTTGTTCTCGGAGGTATTTCATTTGATCTGGACTTAGTGGACCAGGTGACGATGGACGTGCTTTGTTGGCTGATGGTTCCTCTACCTCTTCGTCCTCCTTTTTCGTTTCATCCATTGTTGTTTTTTGCTGCTCTTCTTTTTCTTTCTGTTGTTGTTGGAGTTTTAATTGCTCTGCCTCATTTTGTTTCCGTCGTGCTTCTGCTACGGCGAATTCAATTCTTCGTCGTTTTTCTTCTACGGTTTCTTTTTTGGTGGTGGCTGCGGGTGGTGCAGGAGATTTTGACAGTGGCGGAGGCGGTGATTGTTGTTGTGTAGAGGAGGAGGAGGAGTCACCAGTTGTTGGTGAAATCTCCGGCTTTTTCTTGGCAGCAGCAGCAGCCTTTTTCTTTGCCTTCTTTTTGGAATTCTTCCCTTTGCCACCACCATTATTGTTGTTATTACTACCATTACCACTATGCTGCGTCTCTGCAATCTCCCTATCCAAATCTTCCAACAATTCTTTTTCCGCCTGCTTGGCCAACCCATCTAAATATCCCATCATGGTGGCCTTCATTTTCATCCGCTTTTCTTCATCCGTGACAATCATTCGTGGACTTAGCGTGAACAATGGCGGCGGCGAGAAGACTCTCATGTGTTTATCCCGTAGAGCGCCCACCATGGTCGCCGCAGTGGCCGGATCGTAGCCCAGCAGTAGTAAATTCTGCCATCGCTGATTGTGATATTCATCTTGCAGTAATTCAAATCGCTTCTTTTCGGAGGCGGTGAAAGTTCGAGGATACGTCCGCTTGCCGTCAGAGGAGCGTCGTCGTCCGCCCAATGTTGGGCCGAAGACGTCGTGCGGATCGTCGATTGTAGAGTAGGCGGATTTGAAGTCGCAGCTCAGATTGGCCAGCCATACGATCGGTTTGGTGATTTTTAGTTTGTCCTGCAGCGGACCGAGACGGAAGGCGTTGCTCAGTGATTCTGGCAAATTATGCGGCTCGAAGCCTGCGAGCCACTTGACGATTGCAAAGTCGCCTTTGTCTTCTAGCTGCGGGTATTGAGCGGGAGCATTGTTGCTGGTGGGCACGTTGATTTTTGCAGCGACTTCTGCATTAAATGGGCTGGGACCGTCAGTGCCGTCGTTGTTGCTGGCGCCACTCATTTTATTCTCTAATGAGCCACCGTATTACTCTATTTTATCACGGTTTGATAGATTTTGGCAGGCTACTAAGACGTAGCGGAGGCCATGGTTCCACAAGATGTGTTGTGGTTTTTTTTATAGAAAAAGGAAGAAAGAGGTGAAAGGCAGACCCAATGATGACGTGTCAACACCACAGCCGGCCAAGTTGAGTGTCGTATCACTTTAACCCTTATTAACCTCTTTTGTTAGAAGTTAACTCTAGTAACTTCAATTAACTCCCCGCTAGACTACCTTCTCTTACGCGCTACGACAAAAGCTTCGGAAAAACGCACGCGTCAGACAAAGGATTTTTTCTAATGACCATGAGCATGATGTCGTTGTAGACGATGAAAGTCATACTGCAACAAGGCAGGCCGCAGTTGATCAGTTATCGCCTCAAACATGAACATGATGAAGCAAACCAAACCTCTGACGAATGAAGCGCCAGATCGGCTCTCAGTTGTTCTCCAAAATCCATCTGCGGAATGGTCGGACATCAGAGCAGCCATGAAAGCTCAAGGAGGCGGCTGCACCAATCTTGCCGTCGTGAATGCTCTCTCCTCGAAAGGCGGTGATTCAAAAGACAAATCTGACAATAATGGCAAGAGCAGCCTGATGAGACCGAAGTATATTGAGCCGACTGCCACTGCCGATGACGTCGGCCAAGCAGCCAAAGAAAAAGATGTTGCGTCTGCCAGCGAAGGTGGCGATGATACGCTCATGCCACTCGGCCATAGGAGAGCATCACTGGCATCCCAAGACAGCAGTAGCGGCAGCACTAGGTCATCTCTCCGACCCCTTCGTCGACAGACGTCACGAAGACGTATGCGTCGTACGGGGTCGCGACGTATGCGTCTTCAGCGCTCATCAGTGAACACTTCACTCAGATCGCTAACGATGGACTCATTGGCTGAATCAGGTACATCTGGCTCGCTCAACAACTCGTCTACTGATTTTAACAACAGTTCATCGTTCAAGCTAACCGGCCTTGGCTTTGAAGATTCGGTCAACATTATGGATTTTGGTATCAGTCATCATCGGTTGAGGGAAGCTTTAGATGGGAGTGATCGAAGTTGTTCATCGTTGGACATGGGTGCGTTGGACGATTTGCAAGTAGAGTACGACGACGGGGATTTACCGGGAAGTAGGAGTACACTGCTTGTGAGCTGGCGACACGAAGGTTCAATGAGTGGCCTTGATGAGTCGGTACGGTCGGAAGGAGATTTGAATAGCTATGTAGATTCGAGCGGTTTCTTGGATTGGCCTGCCGCTAGGGAGGTAGACGAAGAGGGTGAAAGTGATGCCATCAAAGCAAAGGAAGACACTGATAGGTCAAGTGATGTTGAAGAAGGCACTGCTATTGAAGATGAAATTCAAGATGAAGACCAGCACAAAGAGGAGGAGTGGAATATTGAGGACTATGAGGGAGGGGGTGACTCGGATCAAAGCCGTAAACAACCACGGACTAATGGCATCAGTACAAGCACCATGGGATTGGCTGTCACGAATACAATCAAGAAGTTTACAAGGCGGGGATCTGACGCATCATATAATGGTTATCAAGAGGATATGGACCTGTTGAAGATCAAAGAGGCGTTGCCAACTATCATTGCCAAGAACAGACATCAAAACACAGAGGTAGATGATACTACTAGCAAAAAGAAGAAGCGTGCAGGATCCATGTCCGTAATGAGCATGTTCCAGCAAAGCATGGAAACTGAACTGAAGAAGAAGGACAAAAAGCATGCTGATGCAGCAACTAGACGCATGTCCCGAAAGGAGGTAATTTGGGTAAAAGATAGCGTGAATCTTGGCTCTAATGACGAATACAAAAAGTTGTACGCTTCTGCCCCGAAGAAGGCACCACAGCGGAATAGCTGGAATATTTTCGAAAGGGTGAAAGGTGATACACTCGAAGACGACTTTTCGCGAAGAAGCTCAGATTGAAGAATGTGCATGTTGATAAATTGTTAAGATGAAAGTTTAACTAAATCCTGCACAGAGATGATATCTATTCTCTATTGTCATCGGCAATGCCAAGACTCTTTTGTTGAGTGAATCAATCAATAACAACCATCACTCTGCACATCCTATTCCCGCCACAAATCCTCCTAACATATCTCAGCCTATCTACAACTTTCCATCTCTATGCTTCTGTAATAATTCCACAAACTCCCGCTTCTCCATCAACCCCAACGCCAATCTCCCCAAGCCCGCCTTGGAAATTGCCCCCTTGAGCTCCTTCACACTCATCTCCGATGGATCCTTCAACTTAACCTTGAATTCACCTTCTCCCCCCGGTGGCAAAACTTGTTTCAAAAATGACAATACATCCCCAATTTCTTGTGGATTAACTGAATGCGCTAGACCTGGATAGGTCTTCAATGTGTAATTTGTAGCCCCCTTGGCTTTGACGGCTGATTGACTTTCATTGGCGGCGGTGATTCTCACAAGTGGATCTGCCGCCCCGTGCCCATGCCAGATAGGCGTATCTTGCAAACCGTTTGCAATGTTGAATCCACTTTCATGTGGCAAGTAGCCACTCATGACGACAATGCCGGCTAATTTGGATGGCAGTTGCATCCCCGTGTAGAGACTTAGTGCCCCGCCCTGTGAAAATCCCGCCAGAACAATGCGATTGTATGGCACGCCCAAATTTTCATGCTCATCTTTCAACAACTTCTCAATGCGCTGCTGCGATTCGTCAATTCCGTTACAGAATTCATTCGATCGCTTATCCAGTCCGACAATGTCGTACCAGCTTGGCATGGCCATGCCCATATTCATTGTCACCTTTTGCGTTTTGGCGGTTGGGAGAATAAATTTGACATACGGAAGTTGTGATGCCAAATGTTCGGCCACGTCGACAAAGCCCTCGCTTGAGTCGCCTAAACCATGGCAGATGATTATGGTGGCGCTTTGGAGAGACTCATTACTGGGGGAGACGATTATGGTGCCGTCTCCCTGCCGTGTTGTTGTGGATGGCATCGTATTGTTGTTGTGTTTATTTTTTGTGGCTGTAGCCTTTGTTTTTTACAGTACTTGTGTAACGACTCCCGAGAAAAATGTTACCATTACCGAGTTCCCGTAACATGAGTAACAGAGGCTTTACCAACAGGCCAAGCAAAGGCTTATGGATTATGGACAGGCCATTTCGTTCGTACTTTGCAACGCTGCGACGTTCTCTGTTTAAAAGCGATCAATCCTACGTTGCTTAAATGAGTTCCTCTGTAGACTGAGGCATGGTAAAGTTGTTCACGGAAAGCACACAAAACCAGCAGAGCCCGAGATGTCCAACTTCAATGTGCAGTAAAGTTGAAGAAGTAGCCAAGCATGTACTTATGTAACAGATTTTTAAAGGATCATCTACTGGCCAAGCAGCATTATCAAGTACTTAAGTGTCCGGCTGCAGGCTACTGCATGCTACATCATCATCTTGGCCAGCATGCAGTCAGCTATTGTATTTGTACACTTCTCTCATGCAGAGCAGATAATCACGCCACTATCAAGAACTCTAACCAATCATTCATCGATGATGACGAACAAACAGGAAGATCATCGCATCCTCATGCGCTCGCTAACAACCGTCTTGAAAGGTAAGTAACCAACTGGTGCGAAATAGGAAATTGCGCTTGTAATCGTTGTTTTGTACATATATATTTAATGAATAATCTTATCAATCTTCAAACTGCCACCACAGACCCAAACGCAGACCAATGGAAAGATATCAGATCTGCCATGAAGGCAAAAACGAGTGGACTCAAGTGCAGCACTAATCTTGCCATCGTCAATGCTTCCTGCTCTAGAGGCGTTGAGTCTGATGATAAGGCTACTGAGCTTATCAAACAAGGAGAAGGGAGCAGGAGAACACCAGTACAAAGCTGCAGCAGCAATCGACGTCCATCTCGCCGAGCTAGCCGCCGTGTATCTAGAAAACGTTCCTCACTCCGATGGTCGGCCAGTCTTCAATCATCCTTCAACTTAGATGATTCCGCTACTTCAAGAGGCTCTGTGAACAATTTTAGAGACAGTGTGAACATAATGGATTTTGGTGTTAGCCAACGTTGTTTGGCAGTTCTAGATGAAAGTCTACGAGGTTGTGTGCTAGATGATGATACTCGAAGCTGTGCTTCCTTGGATGAGCTGGACCAGTTGAAAGAAGAGTGTGAGTTTGATAACTCTGATGAAGAGGGAAGAGAGCCTGTAGACAACCTCGACGGATCAATTCGATCGGAAGGAGATTTGGACGATTATGTGGATTCTTATGGATTCATGAAATGGCCTTCAACCACCCAGAAGAAAGAAGTAGGTAGATTTATTCTGAACGATCCTTCTGTTGAAGGTAAAAGAGATGAAGATGAAGAAGGGAATAAGTCGACACCGCAAACGTCCCAAGAGATCAGCAGCTGCCGACGACCATCTAGACGCAGTGTCCGCCGCCAATCAAGACGACATGGATCACACCGATGGTCCGGTAGAAGTTCCGCCGGCAGTCTTGGTTCATCATTCAGCTTCAGTGATTCGCTAATCTCTGAATCCGGTTTCATGGCTTGGCCATCTGCCGCTCAAGAAGAAGTTGCTGGTGATTTGAATGATACTGGAGATGATGGCAATGTTACTATTCAAGAGGAGCATGATGATAAAGTGAAGAGAGAAAAAGAAGAAGAGTGGCACATCGAGGATTACGAGAAAAATACAGATGATTCAGGTCATATCCAGCGTTGTCTGAGTGAGGGCAGCAGTGGTTCCAGTGCATTTGCCAAAACGTTCCAACTCTTTGCTCGAGTGCCTATTAGTAATAGGCGTGCCTCGAATGCTTCGTCTGTTGCTTCCCAAGATGGCACGATGGATTTGCTCAAGATCAAGCAGACGCTGCTCAGCGCCAAAAATAAGGAGCAGGGTATGGAAGAAGTTGTTGCAGAGAATGACGACAAAAAGAAGTTCGGTTCCCTGATTAAGATGCTCCAGCAGAGCTTGGCAGCGGAAACGAATGAAGTCAAAGTCGAAAAAAATAGTGAACCTTTGCCTTTAGCCAGCATGTATGATGGTGGTAATGGACCAACCAGACGCAGGACTCGAGAAAAAGCAATCTGGATGCGACATACAAATACAAGTACAATCTACGACGACCCTGATGTATACAAAAAGTTGTATGCTCAACCTCCCAGTGAGGCAATGCCCCAGCAGAGTTTGAATATTTTTGGAAGGCAAACAAGTAATAAGTAGTGAGCTATCCCTTATCCTTATGAACTTATCTCTGCTTTGCATAACGTGGAGTCAGTTCATCGCAACAGAGGCGCGAACATGCTGTTAGATTAATTATAGGTACGTAGATATAGATAGATAGACAAGGATAAATGTAATCACAACTTTATCTCCTACTCTAATCTGCATAGCATCGATTGGAGTCCGGGAGACAGAGTTACCCCAATACTAACAGGTTATAGAGCTTATAGAATCACCAGCATGAAATTTATTGTTGCCCAGAGTTACCCCAATACAAGTAACACATGCAAGGGCCCGGCCCTTTCGCAAATGCTGCGATGTTCTCCATTGAAAATCAATTATTAGTTCCTCTGTAGGCTGAGTCATGGTAAAGTGTCATTCTAATCGTATTCTTCTTGACGTTTGTATGTTCTCTCACACGCACGCACCCCACTACCATACAAACCTATGGCCATGACAACACGACGGGATGGAAGGTGCTGCATGCATAATTCATCAGACAATCACACCACTATCAACTATCAAGTTCCAACGTCGATGACGAACGCCCAGGAAGATCCCTGCCGCCTGAACGGTGACGGTAAGTAATAACCAAATGGTGCAGAGTAAGAAATTTTTGTAATCGTTGTTTTGTAGATATCTCTAAAAGAAATCACCACCGATGCCGCTCCCAACAACAACATCACATGATTACGTCATGATAAAACGTTTTATCACGTCAACTTCTATTGCCGCTACAGACTGCTCTGGAGGTGCTGAGCCTGATAGTAAACGCAGTAGTCCGATAGCCGCGGCTGCTGAGCCTATTAGTTTGGACGAAGGGGGCAGCAATCGACGTCCATCTCGCCGAGCAAGCCGCCGTGCATCAAGAAAACGTTCCTCACTCCGATGGTCGGGCAGAAGTTCCGCTACCAGTCTTCAATCATCTTTCAACTTCAATGATTCAGTCACTTCAAAGACCTCTGAGAATATTGTGAATTTTGGAGGCAGTGTGAAGATGATGGATTTTGGTGCTAGCCAACGCTTGGCAGTTCTAGATGAAAGTCTGCGAGGCTGCGTGCTAGATGAGACTATTTGTATTCGAAGCTATGCTTCCTTGGATGAGTTTTTGGACCAGTGGAAAGAAGAGTTTGATAACTACGATGGAGAGGGAGGAGAGTTTGTAGATAACCTCGACGGATCAATTCGATCGGAAGGAGATTTGGATGATTATGTGGATTCTTATGATGGATTCGGCCTTTCAACCCCTCAGAAGAAAGAATTCATTGGTGGTTGTGAAAAGGAGAGGGTAGCTGGCGCCAACAATGGCTCTTTTCTGAATCATCCTGTTGAAGGTAAAAGAGATGAAGATGAACAAGGGAATAAGTCGACATCGCAAACGTCCCAAGAGATCAGCAGCAGCCGACGACCATCTCGAAGACGAAGTATCCGCCGCCAATCAAGACGACGCGGATCACACCGATGGTCAGGTAGGAGCTCCTCCGGCAGTCTTGGTCTTGGTTCATCCTTCAACTTCAGTGATTCGCTAATCTCTGAATCTGGTTTCATGGCTTGGCCATCTGCCGCTCAAGAAGAAGTTGCTGGTGGTTTGAATGATGCTGGAGATGATGGCAATGTTACTATCCAAGAGGAACATGCTGATGAAGTGAAAAGGGAAGAAGAGTGGCACGTCGAGGATCACAAGAAAAATACAGATGATTCAGGTCATAATCAACGTTGTCTGAGTGAGGGCAGTAGTGGCTCCTGCGCACTTGCCAAAACGTTCCAACTCTTTGCTCGAGTGCCTTATAGACGTGCCTCGACTGCGTCGTCTGATCCTTCCCTGGATGGAGATTTGCTCAAGATCAAGCAGACGCTGCTCAGCGCCAAAAGTAAGGAGCAGGGCATGGAAGAAGTTGTTGTTGAAGAGAATGACGACAAAAAGAAGCGCGGTGGATCCATATCCCTAATTAGCATGTTCCAGCAGAGCGTGGCAGCGGAAATGAATCAAGGCAAAGTCGAAAAAGAAAGTGCACCCATCCCTATCTAGCTGGATGATAATCGTCGGTGAC
>JALLBC010000303.1:0-11969 GCA_036939775.1 Skeletonema grethae | reverse complement strand
CCTTGGGCACCTTGGCTAAGTCGACTCCTTGCGTCTCCATCTCGGTCAAAGAGTCTAATCTGGACCAAATGGAGGGAGTGGTAGAGGGATTGCTCTTGGTGGCGTGTGTAATCGCAAAGGCATCGACCGATGGCGATAAAACTTGTAAGGCCAGTACACAGCTAATAACGAGAGCATCTCGTCGAGACTTTAGCTTGAAGGTATTGGATCTCTTGCTTGGAGTATCGTCCAAGGTCACGAGAGAGTTGTTCCAGCAGCGCAGAGGAAGATTTCTCCGTCTGAAATGTGGTTGTTATTGAGGTAGGCAGTGTTCAGCTTCATTGTGATGATGATTGGTTTTGGTTCATGCTAGAGTAGATGATTGTAGAAGAATCTTTCACTTGATTGGTTAGAAGAATTATAATTTATGACAACAACTTTAGCTGAATTCAGCGTGATGAAAGCACGGCTGCATCATGACATAAGCAAAAGAACAATAATAGCTGATTTCTACTGACGTGGTTGTTGTGAATCCTGCTCAATCGGGCTGGTTCAATAATAAGAATTTGTGACAAGATGTCGAGGAAAACGTAGCGGGAGAGAAATCTGCTTCGCAAACGATACAGCCGGACTCAAGGCCCTCTCCATCCTCTACAACGAACACAACGGCCCAAAGTCCAAAACATCCCCACCAATGACTATCACCAAACATCCCCCCCTCTCATTACTAAATTGAACAGATGAAACACAGTTGTCCACAGAAACAACCACTCATTCACCTAACATTTCCTCATACATAGCCCTACCGCGGAACCCACGTGCGTAGCAAATACTTAAACCTAGAGAACCACAACCAAAAAGACCATGGCGGGTGGCGGGTGGCGGGCGCGGTAGATAATGGTGACCAAAGTAACGTAAGCAGCAAAGCAGCAGCACGACGACGGAAACGCATGGATTGTAAAAATACTAAATAATATTATCATGGTGACCATTAGCAATAAAGGAGCAGCACGGCGACGAAATGGAAGGATTAAATTGGTCGCTGCCTCCGCGATCTTGCTCCTTCTAATCCTGATTGGCTTCTACCTGCTACATTGGTTCACGTCATCTGTTCTATCCTCAAGTGGCAGTAGCAGTAGCCTCGACACCGGCGGCATCAAAGGTTCACCACAATCCAAACAACGCATCCTTCAATCACTCACCACATTAAATGAACTCATACAACTCTCACCAGACGACACTAAAAAAGAATCAATCTTCCTCTCAACCGCCACAAAAGAATGTATCCCCGGTCGAGATGATCACGGCAAGGAAATAAACCCCACCACTCATCGCAAACGAGAGTGTTTACGGCACGTCCCGTTAGGGAAACACATTTCGACAGGTTCTGATTTAGAAGAACGTATGAGGTTGCAGCGACCCCGGATTGGGATAATGATTGCACCCGGATATATTTCCACAACGATTGCAAGATGGATTGGGCGTGCATTGAAACAAACAGGAGAGAGTATTCACATGGACATTGAGATATTAACTACGGCACACGTCCCTGTTTATGGATATGGAAAGAGTCATGGATATTCTAAATTGATCAGGGTTGTAATTTTACCTTTACCACTGGCGGTGAATGATGCTTATTATTATTCCATGAATGATTTGGCTGAGACTAATAATGATAAGGGCATCAATGATAATGACGGATCATCGTTTGTAATCCAAAATCTCGATGCAATATTGGACGAAACGAAGCTAAAGTACACTGCCAAACCATCTTCACAAACTGTGGCGAGCATTACAAAGCTTTTACTTCGATGGCACTGTCGTCTATCTCATGTTGCCGCACATACGGCCGAGTTGACACTTACTTTGGACAATATAATCAAGCATCCCACGGATACATTGGAAACTATTTTGACGTTTGTATGGCGTCAGGATTGGGAGTGGGAGGGTCATAACCATAATGAAAATAAGATTGAGGAGAGGGAACTATATCCGAAAATATGGAAGGGTGCCGCTGAAGATTTTGTTGCGTCGGAGGATGGATCGTTGCAGCCTTTGCTGAATCAACTTTCACTTTTGTTGCAGGATAGTATACTGTCATCGTCTTCTGCGGATGCAACCGTGTTTGGAGATGTTATGCAACAATCATTTGCGAATGAAATGACAAAGTCAAAAGATTTGACTTCTTGGCCGTGCCCTTCATTTTGGGATGGTGTGGACAACCTCGACTCCGGTGCTGCTTACAAGATTGCAAACGAAATGACGCCCAATTGTAGCGACGGAGATCCATTTGCTCGATGTACGGTAAATAAAGATCGATGTGAAGTAAAGAAGGATGCAATATGCAAGTAGATGGCGTGTGGTAAACTCAATTCATTATTCTAACTATTTCTGTGGAGAAAGACTGTTCTCTATTTCAATTCAGTGCCTATAAAATGTGGTAACTGTGGTACTCCCTTTAAGCAATGGGCTGCATGTGAATTGATCCCATTCGTACAGTCGATGGGTTAGCTACTGGAGGCATCAATGGATCAACTTTCTGACCATCCTTCACGCCATGGCTACACAGCACCACCGACCTCAACTCGCAGTTCCCTGCCAAACGCTGCAAATTATCACGATCATCAGCCTTTAAGGTCTCTCCAAATTGACCGAACAAGTGACGAAGGAATGATGAGTGCGTCACCACAGCAATGCACTTTTCAGGCCTGCTATTCAACCACTGTAAAAAACGAACAGCACGGTCGCAACAATGCTCATCTGACTCTCTTTCGTCAGAGTAGAAGACATCCTCATCGTGTACCATTTCAGAGAAATCAAAGTTTGGAAATCTTTTGAAAGAATAGATTGATTTAATGATGTGAGAAGCACAGCGCTTTGAACAAATAGTGAACTACCTTCACATGCAACTTACTCTTTGGCAATCTCAGAGATGCTTCTTCTTCCGTCACACACGTAGTGCCCCCATCTCTCACGGCATTCCTCTCTTACTACAAACCTAGGAGGTGCCACCTTAACGCCTGAAGCATATTCCGGTGAGTTCTTGGGTGCATCCACATGAGTCAAAAACGCAGGCTTACCGGGCTCTCGAGGTTGACCAAACACATGTAATGCTGTCTCCATTGTTCTTGTTAGTGGAGACACAACGACTAGATCAAAGGCCGTGAAGGATCTTGCGCCGGATGGCCGTGAAGCAAGATGTGTTCGCAGTGCTTCCGCCTGAGCAATACCTTTGGCAGTTAGACGAGAGTCATACAAATGATGGGCAGCGGCCGGCTCGTCACCACGGAGGAGACAATCGTTAGATCCAGTTTCCTTTGTTGCGAGGTTGTGATAGCCTTCTGCGTGCCTGATAAAGTGGATTTTCTTAGTTCGATCAGCCAAAAAGATCGAAAATCCGCTGTCGGGAGGACCTAAAGAATACTCGAAACCGTCACCCTCCATTGCATTGAGAGCTCCGGAGCTAGAGCTCTTCTTCAAGCCAAGGAAACTGGTTGCCATAATGTTGAAGTGATATTAAAAGTGTCGATCGGAGGAACTGATGTCTCTAGAGGTAGCTTAATGCAACATTATGATATGTTCCTCAGTGATTTGATATGTTCCTCCTGCCTGGCAACAACGTGCTCGTGTTTAGCTCATAGCAGCTTGATTTTTGTAGCTCTAGCTTTTTGAAGTGCGTGTTCTTTGACACCCTCGCTCGCTCTATCCTGCATAGGATCTTCAGACACCTGTCTGAGTCTTTTCTTGAAGGATTCAGCCCACGTGCCCACGTACAATATCATGAAGTATTGTCAGGAACTTGTGCTGTCTAAGTAGTAGCTTGCTGCTTTCGTATCCAGACTCTGCCATCAGTGAAAAGCTATCATTCTACCGACCATCAATCATTTAAAGTCATGCGTTAAGTATCATGTAAAGAAAAAGAGTTGGAGCTACAAGCTACTTATGCAGCACAACTCTCCGAATTACAAAGACAAAGAAGCTTTTACTGTACTATTTGCATGATTATGAAGATGTCTGCCTTGAGCTAGAGAAGATGTAGAATACGCTATTAGAATAATACAAACAAGATGCTTATATATTATTGCACTGTACTACTACTTATCCACCCACACCATGAGCAGGCACGGCTCTCAGCTGGATCTGATATTCATTGTCCTTCACCTTCGTCGCCCACCCATTGACCTCAAAGTGATCAAAATACATCAATACATCTCCACTGGCAATCAACCTCGCTTTTCCTTCCTCCTTTTTGAAGGAAAGTTTTGCAGTTATAGGATGAATCTCGTGTACATCATCTTCCAGGAAGCAACCCGTAAATACAACAGGCTTGGCGCTTGGAAAAGAATAATTCTTGTTGAAAGATTGGTTAGTGTGAACAAGATGTACCAGTTTTTCGTCATCCCAGCTGGCGTAAATATCAAATTCTTTGCAATGATGCTCGTAACCATGCTCGTCCATCGTTGCATGATAGGATGGCTGCTCGGTTAAAGTGCCTCGCAGGAAATGTTCCACAATTGCTGGATCTCTTTTGGACGCCTTGGCGAGGGCGAGTTTCTTCTTGAAGTTACAAGCACCTTCTTCTGCGTCCGACGCGTAGTTTTGGTTCATGGTTTTGTTGTTATTCTTGTGTTCTACTTATGCGACGTTGCTTTAGGCAGGGTGTTTCATTCAGAAGCAAAGGACGTGACGCTCGGGGTTCGCGTCCGAACGTTTCTGAAGCGACAGGTCATATTTGTGCAAGTTCTCGATCAGTTAGCATTGACCATCGCATGCATCATGCTCCAGCCTTCATTCATGTACTGCAAGAGAGTGTTGGGTGCTGGCTACATTTGTGCTATCAGAACTCAGTTTGAATAGGCGGAGGTACATAGGGTTAGTTTGAGCTGGCTAAAAAAATATACCGCTCCTCTTGATTTTCATCTGCTTTATTTGACGAACATGAACGTGTCCAAATTGGGAAATCAACAGATTGTTATACAGTAAAATGTTACGGCAGTGCATGGTTTTCTGATTAGGTGTTATTATCATTGTTGCTATTATTATCATCAATTCAATATGTGTTAAATATTTGGTGCAAAGTGGAATTGAAAGTACTTCTTTGTCCAGATCCAGTGCAAACCACTACTTCTGCTTCGCACTCCCCTTCCTCGACTCTCTCAGTCGTATATGTTTTTGAGAGTAAACCGCTCCCTTCTGACTGCTACCAAACGCTTTACCCCCTGCTCGTTTTGCCCCTGCACTGCCTCCTCTTCGATGCATTTGAAGATTAAAATCATCGTAAGAGTCGTAGTGGTAGTCTGCGGATGATCCAGATCCAGAGGCGTAGTGGTAGTCTTCACTTCCTTTCATTGTGTTGCGAAATTGTTGCTGTAGGACTTCGAGATGCTGTGCTGTTTTGTTTATGAGCAAAGGGAGAGACAATAGTAATATTATGTAGTGGCTAAGAGGAAGAGGGACCGACCACACAACAAGACCAAGCAAGTCTCTAGAGAGTCAACACCACTTTCTTGTGTCGTGGATCGTGGATAGGACAATTTTATGTGCCAATATGCATGCTGTGATAAAAGGCGCTATGGATTGCCATTTTGATTTTGGCGAAGGCGAAGGAGAAGGACCATGTCGATGTGCATGCCCTAGGTACTACCGCATACAATAATATACCTACTGCTACAACTCATGCTCCGGTGAGTAGCAAGGTAATTCTATACTGCAACGATGAGTGGCTTCTGGAAGCAAATGGACCGACGGTCGAGCATCTCTGCATACAATTACAATCTCGGGGACGAGGCAAAAGCTGAGCACATAGATTTCACCAAAACAAATCAATATTATGCCCTTGAAGTCAAGAAGCTCGATGTGGGCGATAGTGTCTTCATCAAGAGTTCAAATAATAGCAAATGGTGCTTTGCAAAGCTGGTAGAAAAGACCACTGACGACGTAGATGGAAATGTTTACACGTATCAGATAGGACAAGATCACAAATTCGAATCCTTGCGTGAAAATCAATTGGGCGAATGTGTCAGATTGGTCGAGGTTGCATGTCGGAGAGCGTCATTCTCCAAAGTTGAAATCAATCAATCTTTGTCTTGTGAGAGCTACACTGATAGAATTGCTCAATGCAACAATCAGAAGAAGTTGTCATCTCAGACAGGGATTATCGATAGCAAATCAAACAGTGCTGGCGATGGGGATGAGAAAGAAAATTTGCCACATACAAACAATTGTTACGACGCAACGAAATCTATAGCAGTATCAGAGCTGTCTATGGCAAGTCCTGTTGAGAATGTGATGAAGCAAAGGCGTTCTCTTGGCGCTCAACTTGGAGATTCCACATCAACAAACAACAGAGTTGAGCATAGCCGTCAGACACGTATACCAAAATCGATTAGCACACGTGGTGCAATGAAACAGCAAATATTGCCTCAATTAGCTCAAATGAACTCGATCGAGGAGCAGCATGAAGAAGAAGTCTCTCATATTTTGGATGATCTTCTCAAGTCCGAATCTTTGATGACAGGAGATCAGTCCAAAGAAAGGATCCAACGCTCAATGAGCAAACAGTTTCCAACCTGTCAGAAATCATTGAGCTCTACCCACCGGAGCAGTTTACCTGCATATTCATCTAGGCGAAATCATTCCGTTGCAAGCACAACGAGACGAAAAGGCTTGGCAGTGGAGAGTCGGAGTAATTATGAGTCGCGAATGAGTACTGAAAGTGTGAAGCAACGTCCATTAAACATTGATGACCACAAGACATACAAGAAACAGGAGAAAGAAGAGTCTGAGATAATAGACTCAACCCAACCAAATACAAACAATTTTAATGGTGCAACATGGAGGGCAAAATCTGATCCTGAGATAGTGTTCACGCCTTCTGACGAAGATAAGAAAACAGACATACCTGACAAGTGCAACAATTTCAACGCGACTGATTGGAGGGCCAAGAGTGATCCTGAGATAGTATTCATTCCCCCCAGTGAAGAGAAGGACGCATTTGAATCAGACAAGGGCAACAATTTTAATACGAACGATTGGAGGGCGAAGAGCTATCACGAGATAGTATTCATGCCCTTGGAGGAAGAAGAGAACATTGACCCAGAAAACGATGACCGAAAAAGTGGGCGGAAGGAGTATACTTCGTCAACTTCTACAGCACTTGTTTTGTGTCCCTCTTCCAAACAGAATACTTCAAATCCAAAACCAGACGATTCTAAGCAGTGCAGTAGGAATGAACAAACAGAAGGAAAGAAAAGACGGCGCAACATATTCCGTGGAACAACATTCTTCGCCAAGAAGTTTAGAAAGAAAGCATCTTCTAAAAAGACTCGGCCCAACTCAGAATCAGTCACAGATTGCAGGGGTACAAAAGCAGCTAATGAATCTACTTCTGAGAACATCAACAGGCCATCGGGCCCAAGCGTTTATCCTGCTGTCGGCCAAACCAATTATCACACGAGACCAAACCCCTCGTCACATACAGCCACCGCAGGCTTCGTTCCGAATTACTATCCTCACCAAAATGTGTATTACGTGTCTGATCCAAGACTGGCCCAAGCATATAGGGACTATGCCCATCATGCGATGAGGGCACAAGCTACTCAGGGTGTATACAACCCATCTACTTTTGCACAATTCAACTACCAAATGACAGGTCATGGAGGTCGGATAGGACTGCCGTCTATGCAACCAACTAGTATCCGTGTAGGCACGAATGGAATAACAGGAGCGAATTATCGCATGACTTCGGTAGGTCATGGGGTACAGATTGGGGTGCCAAATTCGTCGAATATCATGTACATCAATTTGTAGCAAAAGATGTGATACACCACTATTTGATAAGAACAATGTTAATTAGACCATGGACAAGATTAGACCTATTGATAATTTTATTTTCTACGAGACATTTTTAATCACATGACAGACATTTGAAAACTGATCACTCTACTAGCTCTGACAAACAGCTCCTCCAACACTAAATGATTTCATTTTCATCAATTTCAGGTCTGTCGCGGTATTGAGACGTCGCAGGCGCAATAAACACACGTTCATCTTCTAACATTTGATGTCTCTTCCTGCGCATACCGACAATTATCATCAACAGCATCGCAAACAAGATGATAGACATAATTACAAGGAAAGATACTGTGCCGCTAGGCATTCGATTAGAACCCTTCAAAGAAACAGGATCAGCGCAAGTAGTCGCTCCCAAAAAGGAAGAAGCTGAGCGGCATGGGTTGCACTTCAGATCAGAGGTTTGCCTGCCGTATTTCGAATAATACCCTTTTCCGCAAAGTAGTCCGTTGCAGCCAAATTTTCCTACATTCCCATCGTTCCATTTACCCTTATCGCAGAGTTCGTAAGGCAGAGAGTCGATTTTATTTTCAGATAAGTCAATGTGAAGACTGGCCGACGATGGCACTGCGCTGAACGTTGTTGATGGAACCGATGATATTGCGTTATACGATAGATCCAAAAAGGAAAGATTGGGAGGGAAGGATATCCCATCAAGGCCACCGCTGATGATATTATTGTCTGCTATGACGGTTTGAAGATTCTGCAGGTTGTCAAAGCTAGGCAAGCTAGAAAGCTGGTTGTGACTAACTCTGATATTCTTCAATGAAGACACCATTGACAGCTCGGCGATTTGTCGCAAGTTATTGAACCGAAGGCTGATGGCTTCAAGTGAAGGGCTATGGTGTATCCCTTCAATCGACGAGATCCCTGTGGCGTCTAAATTGAGTTCCTTTAAGTTTTGCGACTTTTCCAATAGCTCAAAGTCAAATCCTCGAAGTGGGTTGGAGTTAAGTGAGAGCGAAGACAGATTCGGTAAAGAATCAAACAATCCTTCAACGACGCACTTGACGTTGTTTGACCCTAAAGATATAGACACAACGGAGCCAGTTTCTGGGTGACACTTGATACCGTACCATTCGCAGTGGCCGTAATTCTCTTTCACCCAAGCATCACTGTTTGTCCAATACGTCCCTAAAAACAGACAAAAAGATATTAGATGTGAGATATATATATGAAGCAGAGGATGACGACAAGAGGTTCCAGGCATCGCCTCCCTCTGAAAGAATGTCATGAAATGTAGGAGGGGGCAGCCATTGTAGCATGTGGTGAAACTGGGATGGCGGTTCCCTCGATGACGAAGCATCCCCCGACACCATCTGCTCTTACATTGATGACAACATAATTATGACCAATACGCACCTCCGCAACCTTCATAAAAATCAATAAGGGCTTCCATTTCGTCCTCAATGGATGTTGGGTTTGACGATTCTATCACATTGCTCACTTGATTCTCGTTATTCCAAGAATGTATTTCATCAGGGCAGGAGGTTTGACCAAAGTAAGCTGCACCTGGGCACGCTAAGCAAGGGTTCAATTCAGAGTTTTGCCTTCCAGCGGCATTATAGAATCCAATTCCGCAAGCGACACAATCACAGCCACAGGAGTTATTGCAGAGATCAGAATCCAATTCAGAAATGAAGTTATCAGAAATATCGAACTTTTGTAAGCGGGATAAAATACCTGGAGCAGTGCCGACCAGGTTATTTCCTTTGAGATCGAGATGATCAAAAAACTCATTGTTTACTGATTCCAGGAAGTCGGATGGGATGGCACCTGTGAATGCGTTGTTGCTCAAGTCGACCGTTCTCAGTTTTGTACAGGATCTAAAGCTCGGCAACTGTCCGTCAAAGTAATTTCCTGCCAGATTGATGAAAGACAACTCATGTAGAGCTTCCAAACCTTGAGGAAGGGGTCCAGTCATCAAGTTGCCTTCCAAATTTAGACTGACGAGGTTTTTTAGAGCCGAAATCGTGGCAGGTATTTTCCCCTTCAAGTGACATGACGAGCACTCCAATAGTCGCAGCTCGGCCAAATCACCAATGCTGTCGGGAATCGGTGACAGGTTGAATGAATTTGGCCCCAGGTAAAGTTCATGAATTGTTGAAATCTGAAAAATCTGCGACGGTATGCGTTCAAACTTGGTGTCTGATATGTCCAACTTTCTCAAGGATGGAGCTTGGTTAATCCCATCCACATTTGATAATCCTGTAAAAGCGAGGCTTAAAGTTTCCAACTTTTTTGCAGAATTAATGGAAGCAAAATCCATCTCAATGTCATTTCCATCAAGAACTAATGTATAAAGCCTTGGCAGGAGGAAGATCGAAGCCGGCACTGTGCACTTCAGATTGTTGGATGGGAGTAAAATTGATATTACATATCGCTGACCTGATTCAGTCATGCATCTAACACCCCAAAAGCTGCAAACATCGTCTCCCGACCAATTCTTATTATTTTTCCACTGATCTCCCCCACATTCTTGATAAAATGATTTTAGAATTCCAATGCCGTTTCCTGCGACTGTCACTGAATTAATTGGATTATTATTGACGACAGAATTGGACGGCATCGACACATCATTATGGTGGCCACAGGAAGTAGCACCCCAATATGCACTACCATGACAAGGGAGGCAATTCTCCACGGGAGATGGCTTGCGTCCAGAATCACTGTAAGTCCTTGGTGCACAAAGTACTAGAGCACAGTCTGTTCCACACAAGTCAGCAGAGACTGCTTCAATCTTGTTATCAGAGAAGTCCATCGTTGCCGCAGGGATGCGTGCAAGCGACGCGGGTAGTTCTCCACTGATAAGATTGGAAGATAGGTTGATATACTGAATGATACTACCATTGGCGCTTTGCAGGAAATTGGTCGGAATAGGTCCGGTTAGCCCCCCTCCCTTGGCCTTTTGGTTCCTGATATCAATGCCAAGAATGCTTTGAGCAATGGCAAACGAAGGTACGGGGCCACTAAACTTGTTCGAATCCAATTGAATGTACTTCAATTCTTCCATGTTATCCAGTGAATCTGGTAGCGTACCAGAGAACTGATTGTCATGTAAAAATAACACTTGCATCTTACTGAAAAAGATACCAATATCTCGAGGCAATTCTCCCACCAAGTGATTAAACGAGAGGTCCAATCGTTCCAACCGAGATATATCCAACAGTGCAGAGGGGAATGAGCCCGTGAGGCCACATTTTGCAGCATAAACTTCCTGCAATTGTGTAAAGTAAAGATTCACCCCATTGAACGAATCAAATCTCGTTTTGGACACATCGAGAGACTCCAATTTGGTAACTTTGTCTACACCCATGAAGGAAAACATTAAATCATCATTCCCCTCCAATGAAAGCGCAGTGAGAGAAGGTATACCATCAAACACCTCCTTGGTTGGGAAATCTCCAGTCAATCCATTTGTTCTTAGGGAAATCTCAATAATGTCACCAGACGCTGAGCACATAATCCCCTCCCACGTGCAGAGAGGGACGTTGTCGGATGCCCAATTTTCCTTGCGTTCCCAATTGCGTCCATTGCATTGTGAATAAATTTTCAAAAGAGCACTCTTTGCTCTCTCGGTAGGTGAAATTACTGCCTGCTGCACAGTAATTGCATTTGCAGCTGATTGAAACGTAGTAGCTGCACAATTAGACTGGCAACATTCACCACAAAATGAGTCGCCTTCAGTGCCGCACCATCCGAACTGAGAGCAGCATTCGCCAGTGACACACGGACCTTTTGTTGGACCGCACTCGTTATCTTGGGCTACACATCCGTACATTGCCCGGGAGAATGTGGTCGTGTCGAAATTATTGGTTGTTGTTGTTGCGGCGTGAGTGTCATTTATGCAAAAAAGTGCTGCAAAGAATAATGACAGAGCAAAGCCGATACTACAGCGGCGGCCGGCAGGTGGATCGATCATTGTTGGTTTCTTCCCTCTTCGTTGGGTGCTCAGCTGTAGTGCCCGGATGGATCTTATGTTAACGTAGTTAGCTGCACTGCCTGTGCCTTCGGCCTTCGCCATTGCCAAATCAAGAAGATCTTCACTTGGGTTGTGGGTTGTGGGGATCGGGAGGTTGGGGTTTGTGTGGGGTCTTAGGTTATTTATGTGCTACGCTAAACTACGTATCACTGATATT
>JALLBC010000302.1:0-13116 GCA_036939775.1 Skeletonema grethae | reverse complement strand
ACGACGCACTAACGGCGGCTTTAATGACAGCGAGGCCGATGGTGCATCTCCACGAGAACCCGACAGCGACAGCCCGGTCGGGTGAAGGCGATGCCAACAACAACATAGAAGAAGCTTCGAGTTTGACGAACAAGAGCAAGAAAATGAATTTCTACGTTTAATCAGGAATGAAATGAACGTTGAAGGCATTGAAAAGAACACAAGGGCAAAGTCAAAGGCGAAAGTCTCCCATCCAATTCGACTCTTCTACATCAACCACTCTTCACACTCTTCACAATGATTCAGGTATACAGGCTTAAGCAACATGTGCGTATTGCAATGCCCTGCGATGATCACCACAAATATTCTCTAAGCCATTCCTCCGCATGTTATCAACTACCAACACTGTGCCGAACTTAAGGAAATGATAAAGAAACTACCAAAACAGTTTGAAGAATCACTCGATGCAAGACAATTCGAAAGCAGCATCTCGCTCCCGCAAATGAAGCAATAAATTAACGAGGCACAGAATGAAAAGACTGCGAGGATGGCTGCTGATATTGCATCCATAAAGAAGGCTATGGAGGATGGCAAGCTGATGCCTGCGGATTCGGATTCGTCGCCAGATGAATTGGGACGCTGCTTACGGCAGTAAGTTCAACCATCACTATCACCCTGATGGTGTATCGAAAAGTACCGCCAGGTTGAACGTTTCCTATGAACCAACTTCAGCAAATGTACCAATACTGGCATTGTGGTAATCAGCTGCAGAAGATATGTCCCATGAACACTTCCGCAGTGATGTGTCTTTCTTGGGTGACAGCGCGCGCATTCGTCTGAACGAGGTGAAACAGCTGATGGAGATTATCGATAAAACAGCAAGTCGGAATGGGGAAAGCCGACGAAGAAGATGAATATGTCAAATACGAACACTTGCTTCCTCCGTGGAAAGACTAGACTTAAAGATTCCTACTACAACACCAACTGGAAGGAAGAGAGATAGGTAGATTGAAATGGTCATCAGCAATCACTTGTTGCCTAAAGAGCCGAAGAGGAGGCGAGTCACCTAGTTAAACAACTTGTCAATAACGAAATATTATTAGGAGGTATGATCATTATGTAGGTACTCATTGATAGATCCTCGTGTTTTTTGTTGAGGAGATAGATGATCGGATCGGAGCGAGGCGAGAAAGTGATCTTCGCCCCCTTCGCCCCCTTGCCCCCTTTGTCCCCTCTCCTAGGTCTGTCTGTACTTCTGTACTGAAAATGTCTTTCATATCTGGATGGCGGTGGCCGAGTCACGAATAGTAGTTTTCTAGTCACGTGTTTTATTACCGCTACGACAGGTAAAGATACCGATTCATCGCATGCACACCGACAACTGATCACGTCAGCACGGCGGAACACGGAACACGCCAACAACGAACCCAACACCCAACCACACGACGCCGACCAACTGCAACTCAATTATTACCTATGTATCACGAAGTAAACAAAACAACANAGCGGCGCCAGTTGGTACGCCAGTATTATCTTGCATGACTGTGACTGAGGATTGTAACGATGTTCAAGACTGATCTCTCGTTCAACCAAAATGGTACCCTATATACACTCCGAAGACGAAGAGAGAGCGAGGAGATTGGAGCGATTAGCGTTGAGCGCGGAAGTGGTTGGGTTTGTGGTTATGGGGTTGTATTGTGGGTTGTGAATTCAAATGCCTACGACGTGGATCTACTAAGATTCCTACGTATGGTACAATAACCGGTTTTCAAAAAGCAAAAACTGCGAAACCTCTCTTTTTGCCGATTCACCCATCACATCGAACATGCCTTTAGTACTCCTATCTTCTATTTATCTGCCATAATGATCTGCCTTTGTAGCGGAGTGATCTAATTCTACAGCTTATCGAAATCATGAGGCCTGCTCTCATCGACAATGGGCGGAGGATGCAGCACGAGTAGGCATCTGTATTAAGAAATGGAATGAAAAGATTTTCTTCCACGGCAAGCTGTGGAAAACATTCGCGACCACTAGATGGGGCGACGCCGTAACATTGGATAGTGGTGATGAAACAGCTACAACTTCTTCTTGGTATGGATATTATCGCCATCGGTGTTCGTGGACGCGGCGTCTACCTGGATCAAAATCGAAATTAGATCTCATTCAAGAGGATTATGGTCACGATCCATACAAACTACTCTCTGCGTGTATACTTTGTTCACGAACATCAGGGTCTCAAACAGTGAAAGATACAGTTAAATCATTTTTTGCCAAGTATAGTACGCCCTCGGATGTTCTGTCCGGTGAAATTGCCACAATGGAAAAAGAACTCAAGCCGCTAGGATTGAACCGAGAAAAACAATGAAGAAATTTGCAGAAGGATTCCTAAAACCATGGACACATGTTCATGAATTACATGGATGCGGTGCGTTTGCATCTTCGTCATTTCATGTGTTCTGCAGAGGAGATTTTGCAAAGGTGCTGAAGGAGAAAAAGTGCGATAGGAATGTTCGTGCATATGCTTCGTATCTCGAGAGGGTTGTTGATCAAACCGAAGAAAAGGGAGTTGATGCTGCCATTGATAATAATAATGCACCTGATGAAACAACGAAACGGAAAGCAAACCCTTAGAAAAAGAGTTACTCTGCCAAGACGGAAGAGTGCAAGAAATTGCTAGAAGCTCGGTAGATAGCAGTAGTGATATATGTAGTTTGAGATTTCTCGACTTTTAATAGCTAAGTATCCGTTATCCTAAGCATTGGTCAGAATTATGGCTTGAGAAGTTTGCTCAATTTCTGAAGGAGTTCATGAATTGCAAAGGATGAAGGAGACTCGCTTTGATCCTTAAGGTTTGTAGATTCATCAGTCTGTGGTCTCATTTTGTGGGTCAAGACCTCACGGTACATACTCTTGTACTTTTCGGAATGAGGACAATCCTTCTTGAGTTTGGAGTTATTGTCTTTCTCCAGCTTTGTCAGGCTCAAAAGTAACTTCAACACTCTCGACTCGACATTCTCAGACAAGGTTTTCATATTATTGAACCATTCTCTTAAATCTGATGGATTGAGACGCTCATGCGCTGCCGATATTGCATCGGGAGAGAACGCTTCTCTCGTATCCAACGAAATACCAAGGGCCTTGCCCAAACATTCTTCGCCCGAGACAGCTGCATATAAGCTGGAGAAGTCTAAACTCAAAACAATGAATGTTGGTTCATTGCCCTTTGAGTTCAGAAAGAAGTACTGATGGGCCAACCCAAAGTGCTTAAATGCCGCAGCGAGTTTGTCTCTAGTTTTTTGTTCGTCACGCTGGCAAGTCCAAACCTTGCTAAAGTACATAGCTAATTGGTAGTTAGCAGCAGCTGCTTGATGCCGTGCATGAGCCGTTCCTAAACTTTCGTATATCTTACACGATCGCAGCATTGGTTCGACAATTTCTTTCTCAGCGCCTGGAGTTAGTCGCAGCCCTGGTAGAAACAGAGGTTGCGAAGAGCTGGATCCGGCCAAAGAGGATTGTCTTCTTCGAACACCCAATACTAAGAGGGTAGCCGCAAGCTCTTCGCTAACCATATCCCAAGTCAACGAGTCTGCATCCCTTTCTCCCATGGCTTCATGTGCGGATACTAGATGATCGACAGCTTTCTGGAGAAATATCTCCGCGTTGGATTTCTTGTCCTGGTCCTTGTTTGATCCAGGCAAGATAACGTTGGTATTTGCACGAATTTTACAGCATTGACACAGATTACACCGCAGCAAGGCGATGTTGCGTAAATCCTTTCCTGCAGTAAATTGATCTAGCCCCTGAGAGAACCAAAACTGAGCTGATGCTAACATAATTGCTGAGACATGAGAAAAATTTCTACCTCGGTCACGATCATTTTCGTTCAATAGAACTGACCTGGATTCTGCCAGTAAAATTTTACCGATTTCGTTAGAAGCGTCTCCGAGTCTTTGACGCAGAAGAGGGGCTACAGGCTTGATCGTGCCCAAATCCACAGAAGCGCGACCATCTTTTGCAACATCACTATTGTGCTCTGCTAAGAATAGATATGAGTCCACTGCATGACTATAGCAAACACTGGCCGCGACGAGGACAAGACGATTGTCCCGCTTAATTTGAGTCTGCTCATGAAGAATAGATTTCGCCGTGCTGATCGCCTCGTGACAACCTTCCTTCTGCAACACAGACGCTTCGATCTCCTCGAAGTCTTCGGGTAGAACAACAATTCCACTAAGAGATTGCAATGATACTTGGCCATGAGAAGCAACGCTCACAGAAGTTCTTGGTCGCCACTTTGATGCTCTGAAACAAAGCTTTGTGATGTTGCTACATGCCGAATCTACTTCTCGAAACAAGCTGAGTAGATCATTTCCACTGATGTGGCCTCGTTCTCTCCAGAGGGGATCAGATGCATACGATCTAGCAAAATGGCCACAAAACTCCCATAGCCATGCGTATTGAAGCAGAATACTTCTCCCATAGAGGGGAGAATTGTCGGTTGTATCCTTGCTGAAATCAAATATATCTCGAGGCTCCACCAAGGTGGTTGCATCTCGCAGCATCCGAGCCGCCATACGCAGGGATTGCAGCAAGTTTGAGCTGAAATAATTCTGTAGATGGATATCAGCCAACTTGAGACACACATTGATCAGCTTGTGGTGAATACCATACAGTTGCGTAGATAATGCTTCAATTTCAATAGGTGAATCCCTCTCTTTAGCCTTTGCCAAGAGCGGTGTCAGCTTCTTTATTCCGTTCATTAAATGGTCGTGTGCTTTGTTGAGACAGTCGGGAGTCACTTTCCGATAAGGCTGAGATGATGACGCCCACGGAGCAGGCTTGCTTGAATCTCTTGGCCCGATGTCTCCTTCTGCCTCGTCACTCCATAAGAAAGTATCGGCGAGATGCTCACAAACAGCAGCAGAAATGGTTTCATGATGACCCCCATCCATGTCCTCCAAATCCTCTAACAAACTCAGCGTATTGTTCAGTAAATTTCTTTGGCGTTCACGATACTCCCGACGTGTAACCTTATCATGCGGAGACAACACTTTGTTCTGTAGCTGCTCCAAACGACATGCGAAACGGTAACTGCATAACGCTAGCCACCACACCCATTTTCTTTGTCGCATTTGAGAAATACTGCTGATATCAAAGAGTTGTATGTTTGTATCCCCTGCCGTTCGGTGGAGGAGATACGTTGAGTTTTCTCTTGTGCAGTTCGTTTTCAGAAATCTAAGAAGCATCGCAGCATTCATCTCTATTAACTCGGGTGAAAATGTCTGCTGGTTGGTAGCTGTTGCTGTTTGGGCAGTCTCTACTCCGATTGTTGAAGGATGCAGCATCAAAGAAGGTATGTCATCTGTGCGTAGGAATTTAATATTTTGAATGAAGCCCTGCTCTTGCAACAGCAACGCAAGTTGAGGAACGTTTGCCATCAGATTGTCGAGGTACGTATCCAGCACTGTACAAACAGGTGATGTTTTTGTTGCAATCAAGTCCTCTCGTGACAAAGAATCGAAATCCATTGAATCGGAAGCATTGTCAATTGGTGGAGCTGATGAAACAGAAAAACCCATTTCTGTAAGGTCTGGGCTTATATTTGACGCTGGAATGATGCAAGTCGTTAATTTGTTCTCATTGTTGTTTTCCTCCGTATCAACATCGGTTTTACTTGTGGTTTCAGATGGTGGCAGTAGCAACGCCTCGGCATATGATGATGGTGCAGCAAGAACTGTTTCTTCGCCATGTGACACATAAAGCCCGTCTCTGTTGTTCCTTTCGTGTTCTTCGATATGAGATCTCAGCTCGGATGCATCAACGACCCGTACTGCAATCGATTCCCCGTCGGGTGTTGTTGCACTACTTTCAACGTCGGTTTGTCCCGCATTCTGTTTATAGATGACCGCGTCACTTGCAACAATCAAATTCATGTCTTGAAATTTCCAATTAACATATTGTCTTGGTTCAGTCGGTGTGTCGACTACATGGCTGAAATATTGCTGCGGTGGCTTCAGATTAGCAGATAGAATATCATCAGGATCGCCTCCGTTATTTGGAGTTTCTGGAATAGTCTCATTTTCTTCCCTTTTCACAATGATTGAATTTGACGGGATGATTAGAGCTGAATCATTCTCTTGGGCATTCTGATGATGAAGCAAGTTCTTTTGTCTCTGTTGTTGCTTTTCCTCTTCCAATAAGAGTGATAATGAAGTGAGCAAAGACTTCTCTTCGTCCTTTCTCAATTTTTCGAGACGAAGTTCTTCCTCCTCACTGATTGGTTCCTCTTGAGTTGAATCTTGTTCAATCGACCAACTACGAGGTCGCTGTCTCCGCCTTCCACTGCCAGGTGCTCTAGTCCTCCTATTATTTGGTGTAGGTATATTATTATTATCCTCATGAATAGTTTGCTGTTTATCAAAATCCTCAGCTGAATCCAACAATATCGTTCCGTTGCCCATGTTATGCAGAGCGACGCTAACATTTTTATCTTGTGTGTAGGGGAGTGAAAACAAGTGTTTCACTGCCTTGGAGGGACCAATAAAGTCCATTGTTTGCTGTTGCGTCTGATCTACCGCATGGCTGTTGAATGAATTATGACGCGACAATTTACGATTGCCTTGGTGAGGAGGGAGGTGCTCGTTGTTGACGACTCGGTGAACGATTGGTGGAGCCATCGTGGTGGTGAGCTGCAGATTTGACTGCATGTTTGCCGATGATGGCGGCGATATGTCTTCGATCTTCTTCTTGGGTCCCATATTGACTGAGGACAGTGGAGCTCTCTATGGAGATGCCGTCAAAGCCGCAGGCGTGGATTGCTTCGGGGTATGGGCTGCTATCTGCAATATCTCTAGCTCTACTAGGTACTTTGAATGATTGAATATGGGTCTTTTAGGTTTTAGGTTCATTATTTTTGTGCGTGTGATGGTGTGATGATGTGATTGTGTCCGTGTACCTACTTACATATTTTGTACAGTTCCTTCGACGAAAGTACGGTAAATCGGAAGAAAAATCCGCATATTCCGATACCATACTGTGACGTGACAGTTAGTTAGCCGGTACTCAATACCAAGATGATGGTAGCATAGAATCTATCTTAGAGATAAACCATGCCGATACATAATAAGTACATATCGACCATGGCCAAAATCCGATCCCTACGTACGGCGACCATACCTCTAGCTCCACAACGAGTGAAACAGAAACTTAGTGACTTTTCAAAATGACGACTCTATCACTTCTTCGTCTTCGTCTTCGTCGTTATTGGGCAGTGCACCGATCTCGTTCTCAGATGCAGGCGACGAAGAAAATGGGACGAAACAGTCGAAGATCGAGTGCAGCAGGTATAGCGGCAACATTCATTTACTACTTTTGTTTTGGCGTCCCAACATTTTTGAAGCAACCAGATGCATCAAAGACAAAGACCAAAGACAAAGCACGCCTTCAGCTTCTGAGGCCTTCTGGTTCTGGCGACTCCTCAATCCAGGAGAACAAGAAGGAAGAAGCGGCAGTGGAAGGGGGAATCCCTGTCATTAAAATTAAAGCTAGGCCTAGACCGGTCATGCCAATAAAGAACAATCACAATCACCAGCGCTCTAATTTAGAGATGGATATGGATATGTTAAAGGAAGCGGAAATGGTCTTAGAAAAGCAGAAATCACTTGCTGATCATCGTACAAGCAGAGAGTGCCATGTGCCGGCGGATACTTTTCCATGGAAGTACTACGACAATTTAATTGAAACAAATCGCAAAACTGGTGCATTGGCTAGGAGTATCAAGGAATATGTTCCCAAACGTGATAGTACATCCTCAGAGAAGCAAAGTCTCATCCCCCATCGGCTTATCTTCACTAACAAGATCAACCTATTGGATTGCAATTTGTCGTCGTCAAGCACCTCTGACCCTAGCGATCACACGTTGGCCCACAATGTTCACGATACCATAAATACATACAAAAAAGAATGGGCTTCAGAAGATGTTGAAGTTACCTTCTTGACAGACAAGGAATGTATCGAAGCTATTTCTGACGTAGAACCAGAATTGTTGAAGTACTATGATGACCTTGTAGGTATGTACAAGGGAGATATCTGCCGTGCAGCGTATCTTTACAAGTATGGAGGGTGAGTCTACCAGCCTTTGTTCCTTTGTAGTTACTCCTATATTTACGTTTAAGTGCCGCCGGCAGCTCATATGTCTTCATCATCTGTGATATATCTTGACAGGTATTATTTTGACTTGGACCTCTTCGTTGTACATCCATTTGTAGCCAACCCTGCGAATGAGTTTGTTACTGTGAAGGCGTTTGGTTACAGGACCGATCCGCAGTTCTTCCAAGCTTTTTTGGCTGTAGCACCAAAGAACAAGATCATCATGAGGAGCATGTATATCATGCTTGAGATTCTTTCTGGGAATCGTGCAAAGAGAGGAGTTGGCTACCTTGGCACTCAATCGTTGCAAGATGCCTGGGCCGAAGTTGCGAGAGAAGATCACTCCATTGCATCCACTGGGAAAAACAACAAAGTCTACCTCCTCTCAGAACTCAATCGCGACAGCGACTTTGACCAAAGCGTCCCCAAGCAACAGAATTATGGGAAACCTCTGTTTACTGACCTTACATGTAACTTTTTTGTTGCTGACGGGGAAGAAAAGGCAGTGTATTTCTATTCGCGCATCGTGGGAACGAAATGGTGCGGAAGAATGAATCATCTTCATAGTAGCTATCAATGAATAGGACTTATCATACGACCATACTTAACAATTTCTGTTATATTATATCACGAAGACAGTAGGAAGAATGAAGATAAAGAAGAACTTCAAGACCCATATAATCTGATGCTGTCACGCTAATGCATTCACCCTAGAGGGTAAAATGCATTACAATTAAGAAGGGCCCTTCCGTCCACACACGCACTTACCTGCACTAATCGCCGAGATGTGAGCCTTTCTCTCTAGGAGATAAGATGTAGTGTCGTCAGTTAAGGATCACCTCGCGGAGATAGATACAAGATGCATTCGACGAACAGATGATGATGGTGATTTACCACAATAACCGTAATCTGATTTCAGAGCTAATTCATATTACCAATAAAATTTTCAATTACTATTTACAGAAACAATGCTATAGTCATGTACCAATGAATAAGCTTAGTCGATCTCCTCAATGGTAACTCCGCTAGCTGGGTCATCGGCAGGAGGAGCTCCACCAGCACCTCCCATGTCAGGCATACCACCCATGTCAGGCATGCCTCCCATTCCACCAGCGCCGCCTGCCATCTTCTGTAGAATAGGCATAGCAACACCCTCAAGTGCCTTCTGCTTCTCTTCATACTCCTCCTTCTCAGCGGTCTGGTTGGCATCGAGCCAGGTTGTGGCTTCGTTGATGGCGTTGAGAAGAGCAGTCTTGTCCTCCTCAGGGATCTTATCCTTCACTTCATCACCTTCAATAGAAGACTTCAACGAGTAGCAGTAGTTCTCAAGACCATTCTTGGCCTCGACACGGTTCTTGTTAGCATCGTCCTCGGCCTTGTACTTCTCGGCCTCTTCAACCATGCGTTCAATCTCCTCTTGGGAAAGACGACCCTTGTCGTTGGTAATGGTGATTTTGTTCTCCTTTCCAGTAGACTTCTCAAGAGCAGACACATTCAAAATACCATTGGCATCAATATCGAAGCAGACATCAATCTGGGGCTGTCCACGGGGCATGGGAGGGATGCCATCGAGGTTGAACTTACCCAAGAGGTTGTTGTCACGAGTCATGGAGCGCTCTCCCTCGAAGACTTGGATCAACACACCAGGCTGGTTATCAGCGTAGGTGGAGAAAGTCTGAGTCTTCTTGGCAGGAACGGTGGTGTTGCGCTTGATGAGAGTGGTCATGACACCTCCAGCAGTCTCAAGACCGAGGGAAAGAGGAGTGACATCAAGAAGAAGGAGCTCAGAAAGCTTCTCGGACTTGTCAGCGCCGGATAGGATGGCAGCCTGAACGGTGGCACCGTAAGCAACGGCCTCATCGGGGTTGATGGACTTGCAGGGCTCCATGCCGTTGAAGAACTCGGTCAACATGGACTGGACCTTGGGAATACGGGTGGATCCTCCAACAAGAACAACCTCATGAACTTGGTTCTTGGCGATTTTGGAATCCCTGAGCACCTTCTCGCAGGGCTCCATGCACTTCTTGAAGTAGTCCATACACAAGTCCTCGAAACGAGCCCTGGTGATGGTAGAGTTGAAGTCAATACCATCAAAGAGGGAGTCAATCTCAATGTGTGCCTGAGTGGAGGATGAAAGAGTACGCTTCGCACGCTCACAGGCAGTACGGAGCCTCCTCAAGGAACGCTGATTCTGGGACATATCCTTACGATGACGCCTCTTGAAGTCCTGCAAGAAGTAGTCGACCATGCGGTTGTCAAAGTCCTCTCCTCCCAAGTGGGTATCTCCAGCAGTGGCCTTGACCTCAAAGATTCCCTCCTCAATGGTCAAAAGAGACACATCAAAAGTTCCTCCGCCAAGATCGAAAATCAAGACATTCTTCTCCTCACCCTTCTGATCAAGACCGTAGGCAATGGCAGCAGCGGTGGGCTCGTTAATGATACGCAACACATTGAGTCCAGCGATGGAACCGGCGTCCTTGGTGGCCTGACGCTGAGAGTCGTTAAAGTAGGCAGGAACAGTGACAACAGCGTTCTTGACCTCCTTGCCCAAATATGCCTCGGCAATCTCACGCATCTTGGTGAGGACCATGGAACTGATCTCCTCAGCCTTGAATTGCTTGGTCTCGCCCTTGTATTCCACCTCGATGATGGGTGTTCCACCGGCACCGGGGGTGACCTTGAAAGGCCAGTGCTTCATGTCAGCCTGAACACCGGGATCGGAGAACTTGCGGCCAATGAGACGCTTGGCATCAAAGACGGTGTTGGTAGCGTTCATGGCAGCTTGGGACTTGGCGGCATCTCCAATAAGACGCTCGGTCTCGGTGAATGCAACATAGGATGGTGTTGTACGATTTCCTTGATCGTTGGCAATGATTTCCACACGGTCGTTTTGCCAGACGCCTACGCATGAGTAGGTGGTACCGAGATCAATACCGACGGATTCTCCAGTTACTTGAGCCATTTTGATATGGTGTGTAGTAGTTGTATGATTGGTTGCTTTTGGTGTTTGCAGCTACGTTGCAAAGATTTTATGAGAGCATTTATTTTTTCGTGGCTGTGCGTGGCTGCAAACAAACGTGGTGCGGTGGGCTGATCGAGAGCAGCCGCGTATCATACTGATTCCTCCATAGGATTGCCTACGCAAGTCATTGGGTGGCTGGCGAAAGATTTCTAAAGGACTCTCTCTCCACCACCATCCACCATAACGAAGAAGATTGGGATTGCTCATAACACACATCTTGTGCTACACCACTACTGCAATCAACCAAAACAACCATGAGTGACGCCGCCTCCGAAAGCTACGCCTTCTCAGCTGATATCAACCAGCTTCTCTCGTTGATCATCAACACCTTCTACTCCAACAAGGAAATCTTCCTTCGCGAACTCATCTCCAACTCTTCCGATGCCCTCGATAAAATCCGCTACCAGAGCCTCACCGACTCCAGCGTCCTCGACAGCGAGCCGGAGCTCCAAATCAAGCTCATCCCCGACAAGGCCAACAACACATTGACCATCGAGGACTCCGGAATTGGTATGACCAAGGCTGATTTGGTCAACAATCTTGGTACCATCGCAAAGTCCGGGACCAAGGCCTTCATGGAGGCACTCACGGCTGGAGCGGACATCTCCATGATTGGACAGTTCGGTGTCGGTTTCTACTCTGCCTACCTCGTGGCCGATAAGGTGGAGGTCGTATCCAAGAACAACGAAGATGGATGCTACACCTGGACTTCCGAGGCTGGTGGTAGCTTCACTGTCACTCAGACCGAGGATTCTGGATTGGGCCGTGGAACACGTATCATTTTGCATTTGAAGGAGGATATGAGCGAGTACCTCGAGGAGAAGAGAGTCACAGACTTGGTTAAGAAGCACAGTGAGTTCATTGGCTTCCCTATCAAGCTCTACACTGAGAAGACCACTGAGAAGGAGGTCACTGATGATGACGATGATGATGAAGAAGATGAGGACGACGATAAGCCAAAGGTTGAGGAGGTCGATGAAGAGGACGCCAAGAAGGAGAAGAAAANAAGAAGATGAGGACGACGATAAGCCAAAGGTTGAGGAGGTCGATGAAGAGGACGCCAAGAAGGAGAAGAAAACCAAGAAGATCAAGGAAGTCAGCCACGAGTGGGAGCACCTCAACAACATGAAGCCACTCTGGATGCGCAAGGCCGATGATGTCACCCAAGACGAATACGCTGCCTTCTACAAATCCGTCTCCAACGACTGGGAGGAGCATGCTGCTGTGAAGCACTTCTCTGTGGAGGGACAACTCGAGTTCCGTGCCGTTCTCTTCTGCCCCAAGCGTGCTCCATTCGACATGTTCGAGGGAGGAGCCAAGAAGAAGCACAACCACATCAAGTTGTATGTGCGTCGTGTCTTCATCATGGACAACTGTGAGGATCTTATGCCCGAGTGGCTCAGCTTCATCAAGGGAGTGGTTGATTCTGAAGATCTTCCCCTCAATATTTCTCGTGAGACTCTTCAACAGAACAAGATCCTTCGTGTCATCAAGAAGAACTTGGTCAAGAAGTGCATTGAGATGTTCAACGATTTGACTGAGAATGAGGATGCCTACAACAAGTTCTACGAGGCCTTCGCCAAGAATCTCAAGCTCGGCATCCATGAAGACTCCACCAACCGCGCCAAGCTTGCCAAGCTCCTTCGTTACAGCTCCACCAAGTCTGGTGACTCCATGACCAGCCTTGATGACTACGTCAGCCGTATGGATGATAAGCAGCCCGGCATCTACTACATCACTGGAGAGTCGAAGCGCAGTGTTGAGACCTCTCCATTCCTTGAGAAGCTCAAGAAGAAGGGTTACGAGGTCTTGTACATGGTTGACCCCATTGATGAGTACGCCATCCAACAGCTCAAGGAATTTGAGGGCAAGAAGCTTCTCAGTGCTACCAAGGAGGGACTTGAGATGGAACAAGACGAGGATGAGAAGGCTGCATTCGAGGAAGCCAAGGCTAAGGCCGAGGGATT
>JALLBC010000301.1:0-12141 GCA_036939775.1 Skeletonema grethae | reverse complement strand
TGTTAAGGCACATCTATGACGGTGACGACCCAGCTCCATTCGCTGATCAATTTACTGAATTGCCAATGAGAGAGGTTCACTGGACCAAGGCAGGCAATGCGACTCTGCGGCACCCAGAAGGAAGTGGATCATCAGAGCAGATATCGACTTGCGAGAGCGAGGGATAGGTAGCTAATCGACACCGACACGCAATATCATCTCGGAATAGATACATGTATGCTCATGTTTATGTAGGTGTTAATTTTTAGGAATAGAAAAAGAAGCAATTGATACTTACTACATCACTACCCAATTTAGAGATGTCATAAAGTACTCTTCTGGAACAGAGAGAGATAAAGCGTTGTAAAAGTAGGTTCATCTGGGATACTTCGCATCAGACAGGCATCCTAATCCTGCGAATCTTTTGACGACTTACATACTCAATCAATGCATTGTATTGTACGCCACATATCTAACGGCTGCCATTGCCCATGGCATGGACAATGGGTAAAAAAATACACACTTACGGACTGGAACCCTCGAATGCTCATGTTGTAGAAGAGCGTCATGACAAAGTTACTCTCTTTAATTGCGGTCCTTGCATTTTGTGCTGCTTTCTTTCTTGAAGGGATTGATGCATTGGAAAAAGCGGAAACGTTTGATGACGCTGACGCCGCTGAATGTGCATCAGCACTTGATCAAGCTCCCGAAGCAAATGACGACTTGCCTATCTGGTGGGATTATTCGATAGACGATCTATTTGAAATTCTCTTCAACTGCGGCGAAATATTATATGATGTCACGCCTGCCCCAGTGACTGAGAAAGATATAGACAAACTGCAGCAACAATTTGATGAAATACGTAACAAGTATGCCAAAGAAGTCAACCTCTTGCCAATACAACAGCCAACACCAGAAAATAGGTTTTCAACAATGGTAGTTCCAACTGAGATAAAAGACGCTGGAATAAAAGGTAGAGGAGTATTTGCGACTGAGAGGATTGAGAAAGGATCGCTTGTCATGAGTTTAAATGCAGGTAATATGGGTATCTTCAAAGATGGAGCAACTTGGCGAAGCTTCGCGGCAACGCTGCCGCGTGAGACAGCATGTAACTTTATAGAATGGAGTTGGGTTCAAGAGATAACGCCAGAAAAAGGAAATAATGATATACGTGAAGGTCTAACAATTTTTGTTGCATTCGATGAAAGTAGTTTGTTGAATGCAGGATCTTGGGATTGGGGAGGTGGAGAAGAGGCTAACATTCGATGTGGTACACCATTTCATTCCGAGCAATATTCAATCAACATGAATGAAGGAGGCGATGCGAACGAAAATGAAGAGGAAAAATGGGGTCCTTGCAGATTCGATTACTATGCGACAAGAGATATAGAAGCTGGGGAAGAACTCTTACTAAACTATGGTGATTTTGAGGACGAAGACCAGCATCAATGGACTGATATCGGGTTGTAATAGGTGTAATAATCGTATAATCTACATCAGCTGCAATCATTTTGACTTGGAAGCAGCAGTCGCATAATGATTATTCATCCTTATCTTTGATTTCGCATTTGAGCGATAGGTCATCATCAATAATTGCAGCGTAGACATTCATAGCATCCGCAGAAAGTGGACAGCATTTCCAGTATGACATTGCAACTGTAAGTACTGAGTAAAGCGGCAACAAAATATCGTCGCCTGCGTAGTTCACCAAAACATTCCACATGTACCAGGTGACTAGGAAAGTGTTTGAGATGCTCAAGAATCTGTTTGTTTCGTTCGAACCGATACCTACCAAGGCATCTCCATTGCTTTTGGTTCTTAATTTCCAATCCAATAAAGCATTTTGAGTCATTGCATCGTGTGTTTCGACGGCCATGATGGCTAAAAATGCTGGAAGCAATGACGAGATAGAGCTAACGAGCATTTCGTTGTTGTGCCCTCTATTGTCATTCACAACCCCTTGCATCATTGAATAAGCATAGATAAATTTCCCATGCGTAGCTTTCACAAGTGAAATGAGCATAATGGCAAATAGTATTCGCCTTTCTTCAAGATTTGTCGCATTTGGCTTGCTAATCAACTTCAGGAGGCACCCAAGGATAAGTATTTTCAAAGAGACATACAAAGTGGGAGCTAGTGCTGTCGTGCTATCGAACATTACACTTTGTTCGCTGGCAACAAAGAACACACCGGCTGCCAAAGGCACACATGCAACAAGGTAAAGCCGCAAGTTTTGCATTGCGCAGTAGCACATCATTGTTCCAAACCTTTTCCCTGATAG
The DNA here is from genome assembly GCA_036939775.1 of Skeletonema grethae. NCBI lineage: Eukaryota > Bacillariophyta > Thalassiosirophyceae > Thalassiosirales > Thalassiosiraceae > Skeletonema > Skeletonema grethae. The sequence goes on along the minus strand of JALLBC010000301.1, from coordinate 9,881 downwards.
TTGTTGGCCTTGAGATGAACAAACTTTGAGGCTAATCTTGTCGATGACAAAACCTACACCATATACAATGATGAAGTAAACCAGTGCCGCAAGTTGCGTCAACACAAATGCCGTTCCTAGAAGTAATTCACACTCATGCATGTAGCATCTTTTCAAACTCAAATCGAAAAAGTGAACATCAGACCGCCGTAAAAGAGAAATTGTTGAGACAACGGAAGGGATCAGAAGAAGACAGATTGAAACTTCCAGGCCAATTGTAAACAGTGGTCTCTTTTGCTGTCCATATTGTTGTCTTCCATGTTGAAGAAATAGTGGCCGCAGAAGAAATGAATGCGCAAGACCAACCAAAATGCACAGCTTAAGCAAATAATTGAGATAGTAGGGAGCTGCGAGTTGAACAGATACTAATGCAGTGTATCCTTTTGTATCGAGTGCACGTTTATGCAAACCTTTGACTTCTTTCTCAAACGTGGTATGGTTTGTTTGATACAAAGTCCTGCGCACGATATTCAAGCGTTCGCTTGAATTCATACCACGGTCTGTTGTGAAGGCAAGCATAAAGATGACTTCACGAATTTGTGTTAGTAGATCATAGCACCACACTATACAACGATGGTCCATGCCCATCTTTGTATTGGAAGAATTTGTTGCTTTGGCTTCGAGCATTGAATTGGCAAGGAAGCTTTCAGATTGACCTCTGCTCAATGTTGGTGGGATCAGTTCGTCTCTCAAACCTCCCGAAACAGAAATCATGGCGACATTCTGTTTCGTAGCAGCGCTATAGTCTCTTTCATTCAGAGTTTGCACTAAATCATGTACTCCAGAATCAACAGCGTAAGGAATCGATTGTAGTGGTGATGCCAAATTTATAACATTCTGAACCCAGCCCTTCGATACCAAATGTGGATACATATCCAATGATGCTCTGACTGCCCATGCTCCTATGGAATGCGCAACAATTGTAATGCTCTTGTTGCTATCACCAAGGTGGCATCCCTCCACCAATGTTTCAATAGCTCTTGCAATAAAATCAGCTTGGTTCAAAATTTTGGAAGAATGAAGGGCTGCTCCCTCTTCTCCAAAGTCCAAGGCAAACACATCCATCACAAATCCATCCTGGTATTGAGGTGTAAGTAGATCCATCATCAACTGAATATCGTCCGTGTCACTGTCAACATTTTGCAATACTTGCGTTCCATCATGCATTCCCTTTCCACTTCGCAATGATTCAAATATCTTTTGATTTGTATTAGCGTCAATATAGGGACCTGTCCATCGAGTGCCATGTGCACCCAACGAACGTGACTGCGAGAAAGATCCCCAATGCCCAGGCACGTATAGTACAAGATGGCCTCTATGAGGATGAGGTACATTGCTCCATTTTACATGACTGATGTTTTTGTCGATTTCCTCGCGGGGAAGTAGGCACCAGTTGTCGTGAAATTCCAATAATCGCCCACTGCGATTGTTTTGGTTGCTCTTCTTTGTATTTTGTGTTTGATAATCCTCTATCAAAGAACCAGATATCGGATAAAAATGCCGATGCCTCGGGTCTCGTCCATCTGTAAACTTGAGAAGGTGGTATCTATTATTTAGAGGATGAGACGGTACATGAAGCGGCAAAAACTGAAAGCGAGAATAAGTCATGCTGCATTCCTGCCCATTGTAGAAGGCAGGTCCTTCGATGATCAAGCCCCAGAGGAGAAATGAAACGCTGGAGAGACATGATATCGCAGCTAAAACGATTATTCCCGCCGCTGTTGCCTTTCGTTTGGGCGGATAGACACCACCAACTGGAGCCATTTGCAAGAACGCCAGCACCCGCCTGCTGTAGTAGCTCTTTCCGTGTTGCCGTTTGCCGTGCTTTGCCAGCTTGCCCCTTGCTTCTATTCTTGCTTTGCTCATGAGATGAGCGAAGATGAGCGAGCATGCATCGATTGTTGTTAACTCAAATGGGTGTAATAACCCTTAACAGTATCTTTGTAAACATGCCGCCGACAAAGGTTCAAGCTCAGCAAAAGGCAAAAGCGAAGGACTTGCCTCCACTTCACTGCCCGCCGCAACAACAACAACAAACACTTCTATTGTAACTTGTAACAACATACACCATGATTAGAACAATACTCTCTGCCGTCTTCATCGCCGTTTTGATCGGATGCTCTTCTGCATTTGCTCCATCAAGTACCAGCAGCAGCGTCAGAGAGACCAGCCTGTCTATGGCACCACGCTTCGACAAAACTTCTCAAAAATGGTTCACCGATGTTCCAGAAGAAATGGCCGGATCATCTTATGGACCTATTGGAACTCTGTATAGGGCAGGTCCCAAGCCATTTTTTACAAGAATTTTCAACCCAGATACATATGACCAAGGTGGGTGATAGTTTAAATTCTTTCATTTTACTTGTGTCTAATACGTGTTGGAGAGAATTCTCACTGTATGTTCTCGCTTCAATGATATAGCGGTACTGAAATACATGGCTCAGGATGGATGTGATCGCAAAGAGGCCCAAGGAAATATGGACGCATTCCTAGAAAACCCACAAGGTGAGTTAACTTTGTTATCATAGCACGTATGCATTCTCTTGGATTGTAGCATTAACTTTCAACAAAATACTCCAACAAAATTCAGACTGGGGATTTCAAAAGGTGTCTGAGCAAAATGGAGCTTACAAGAAAGATTACGCTAATGCAAATATGGAACCCAAACAAGTTATTTTGACAACGGTTTGGGGTGTGGGAGTTATCTACTTTCTTGCAAGTTTGATTTACAATGGTGTCCAGGATGGTATCATGGTAGGATCTTTCCATCGTACCATGGAACTTCTAGGAATGGAGTAAATAAACAATGGATGAGACACTACAAACTACATATTGGAAGACAACACGCTTTGTCTGAAGATGCCGTAATGAGTTTATGTATTGTGAATAAAAGAACCAAAACAACAAGATTAAATTTACTGCATCTGCTCTCTCCCATTTGACTGTCTACGATAGCTCTTCTGTTTGTTAGACCGAGAACAATACTCTCGACAAGTCTTATTCGCAGTACAAAGAAGTATTGAATGCAATTCCACAAGCTCTCCTCTCTATCCTTCTCTGTCGCATATCTCGCACTCTCGAAGCGAGTTAAGTGGACCTCTCACCTCCGCCCGTTTTGTTTCCAATCCAAAGTCGAAAGAACCCGCCTGACCGTCCTCCGTCTCTCTCTTCGGCAACCAGCAAAAATGCAAAAATGAAGCAAAACATGCCAAAGAACAAAAGCAGATTCCACAGTCACACAGCTAGTATCATAAGTAACGCTAATGATATCAGCTATCGAGCAGGCAAGCATTAACCAAGTATAATAAAGCTTCTATCAGCCATGGTGAAACCAACCAACAATGGAGATTCTTCCAAGAAGCGCCGTAGGAAGGAGGAAGATGAAGAGCATGCTACCGAAGAGCAAGATGGACCAGCATCTGCAACAATCAGTGTACCTGAAAGTAGTGACAACGGAAATGAAGAAGCCGACACTGATGAAGGTGACGGGATCATTTCAACAAAATCTTTTGCCTCGCTGAACATCAACTCATCGCTTTTAGACTCCATCAAATCTCTGAAGTGGGACAATGCAACTCAAATCCAAGCTGCCTCCATCCCCGCCGCATTAGAAGGACGTGATGTCATCGGCCTAGCTGAAACTGGCTCAGGCAAGACTGGATCATTCGCTATTCCCATCTTGAATTATCTGTTGGAAAAGCCACAAAAACAAGTTTTTGCTGTCATCCTGGCCCCGACAAGAGAGTTGGCATTTCAGATTAATGAAGTTATGGTAGCATTAGGACAAGGAATAGGCGCCTCTTCAGTGTGCATCGTAGGAGGAGTAGATATGGCATCTCAAGCAATAGCGTTGGCACGAAATCCCCACATCGTCGTTGCAACTCCAGGTAGGCTATTAGATCACCTTGAAAATACCAAGGGCTTCCATTTGCGTCAGTTGAAGTACTTGGTCATGGACGAAGCAGATCGAATGTTGAGTATGGACTTCGAAAAAGAGATCAATGAGATCTTGGACGTCATTCCAGATAGTGAAAAGGGAAGGAGGACCATGCTTTTCAGTGCAACCATGACAAGCAAAGTTGAAAAGCTTCAACGAGCAAGTTTAGTCAATCCTGTTCGAGTGGAAGTTTCAACCAAGTTTCAGACTCCCAAGAAATTGTTACAAAGTTATCTATTCATTCCTGCTAAGTACAAGGATTGCTACCTGACATACTTGATTAATGAGCATGCAGGACAATCCATATTGGTCTTTGGTGCCACATGTAACAATGTTCAGCGGCTAGCACTGATGCTGCGTAACCTTGGATTTCCAGCTATTTGTTTGCACGGTCAAATGTCTCAACCAAAACGCCTTGGAGCGTTGACAAAATTCAAAGCTGGAGGGAGAGATATCTTGATTTGTACTGATGTGGCAAGTCGAGGGCTAGACATCCCAAGTGTAGACGTTGTAATTAACTTTGATCTTCCTGGTCATGGCAAGGATTACATTCATAGGGTTGGAAGGACAGCTCGTGCTGGGAGAAGTGGAAAGGCGATTGCAATGGTAACTCAATATGATGTGGAGGTTTATCAAAGGTTGGAGCATTTACTTGGGCAACGTCTATCAGAATACAAACTTGCTGAGGAAGAGGTCCTCATGTTGTTGGAACGGGTCAATGAAGCTCAGAGAATGGCAACGAGGGAACTTAAAGAACAATTGGCAAGTCGTGATGGAAATGGCAAGAGACGAAAGAAAGGAAAGTATGCAGGTGGAGACGGAGATGGCGAGGCAGCTATCAGGAACGAAGCGAAGAGTGGTTTCTATGCAGGTGGCAGCGGAGGAAGGGGAGGCGGTTTTCATAATCAGCGTGGCTCCGGCAAAGCCCACAAGAAGAATCATCGTAGGTAGGTAGCGGCACAAGGATAAATGAAAAACATGCCATTACCACAACATTATTATCTACTTATTCCCTCTCCCTTTATGCAAAAGTTCCCGGATGAACCTGTGGAGTCGCCCCCTGTTGCTGTTGTTGTGCATTACCTCCAGAAAACATTCCTCCTAATCTTCCAAACACATTATTTCGAATCATGGCTCGCATGCCCATTTCCGCTCCTGCATTAAACATTTCATTCAATTTTGCTCGTTGGTCGGCACTACATTTGTAATAGCCATACACATTGGAGAAGCTCAGCACTAATGCAATTGCTAGCGTCACAAAACAATTGAATCTTAACCATAGTATAGCTGACATAAAGCACAGCGCCCAAAGAATAGGTGTAACATACAATATCGTCCAAAAAAATTTGCTGTCGAATGAGTTCGTTGTTGCATTCGTTCCATCTGGGGAGGTGGGAGAAGCACTCTCAAATATCCAAGAAGTTTGCCCAGTTACTGGATCAACTTTGTTCCACCATCGTAGTCCAACGAAAGCTTCAACGAGCAAGTTTAGTCAATCCTGTTCGAGTGGAAGTTTCAACCAAGTTTCAGACTCCCAAGAAATTGTTACAAAGTTATCTATTCATTCCTGCTAAGTACAAGGATTGCTACCTGACATACTTGATTAATGAGCATGCAGGACAATCCATATTGGTCTTTGGTGCCACATGTAACAATGTTCAGCGGCTAGCACTGATGCTGCGTAACCTTGGATTTCCAGCTATTTGTTTGCACGGTCAAATGTCTCAACCAAAACGCCTTGGAGCGTTGACAAAATTCAAAGCTGGAGGGAGAGATATCTTGATTTGTACTGATGTGGCAAGTCGAGGGCTAGACATCCCAAGTGTAGACGTTGTAATTAACTTTGATCTTCCTGGTCATGGCAAGGATTACATTCATAGGGTTGGAAGGACAGCTCGTGCTGGGAGAAGTGGAAAGGCGATTGCAATGGTAACTCAATATGATGTGGAGGTTTATCAAAGGTTGGAGCATTTACTTGGGCAACGTCTATCAGAATACAAACTTGCTGAGGAAGAGGTCCTCATGTTGTTGGAACGGGTCAATGAAGCTCAGAGAATGGCAACGAGGGAACTTAAAGAACAATTGGCAAGTCGTGATGGAAATGGCAAGAGACGAAAGAAAGGAAAGTATGCAGGTGGAGACGGAGATGGCGAGGCAGCTATCAGGAACGAAGCGAAGAGTGGTTTCTATGCAGGTGGCAGCGGAGGAAGGGGAGGCGGTTTTCATAATCAGCGTGGCTCCGGCAAAGCCCACAAGAAGAATCATCGTAGGTAGGTAGCGGCACAAGGATAAATGAAAAACATGCCATTACCACAACATTATTATCTACTTATTCCCTCTCCCTTTATGCAAAAGTTCCCGGATGAACCTGTGGAGTCGCCCCCTGTTGCTGTTGTTGTGCATTACCTCCAGAAAACATTCCTCCTAATCTTCCAAACACATTATTTCGAATCATGGCTCGCATGCCCATTTCCGCTCCTGCATTAAACATTTCATTCAATTTTGCTCGTTGGTCGGCACTACATTTGTAATAGCCATACACATTGGAGAAGCTCAGCACTAATGCAATTGCTAGCGTCACAAAACAATTGAATCTTAACCATAGTATAGCTGACATAAAGCACAGCGCCCAAAGAATAGGTGTAACATACAATATCGTCCAAAAAAATTTGCTGTCGAATGAGTTCGTTGTTGCATTCGTTCCATCTGGGGAGGTGGGAGAAGCACTCTCAAATATCCAAGAAGTTTGCCCAGTTACTGGATCAACTTTGTTCCACCATCGTAGTCCAACGAGTAGTCGACCCGTAATGTTTTTGACCACCCAGAAATCAGCAGCTAGTAGTAATATGCATAGAACTGTTACCATGATACCTTCCATTGCCTTAGATCCCAGCATATATACCGTGAACGCACTGCCTTTGAATAGGATATGAAAAAGACATGCCGTTGGATGAGCCGATTGATTGAAACTTGCACCTAGCGGAAGAGACGATCCTGGCGTGTAGCTTGGTGCGTTGCTTCCACTATTATTATTTAGAGACGATCCTCCGGCGACACCGCCGGCTTTCATGTTTGCGAGGACATTGTTAGTTGGCTGTGCTGATGGTGGAGGGATGACTTTTCCGTCAACCTCCGTGACAAATTCGAGATCATTATCATGCATCATGGTGACGGCTATTGTTTCTCCAGCAGCTGTGGGTGGCAATCAGGGGCATGTCGCGCGCTAATTTTGGATTCCGGTCATCACGAAGTGAGAATAGTGTGGTTCATTGCAGGAATAAATATGGTTCGGTTGAGCTCAATGCATCTGCGCTGCGCGTGAGCGAGGCGCTGCGCGCGTGCGATCAAAGTACCCGGCGCGCGCTTTTCCTCTCTCTACATTCTCCATTTATTCTCCAAAACTATAAACATCTTGACCTCTGTCATAATGTTGGCGTCGACAAGCACTGCTGCCACCGTTATTGCTGGTTGCGATGACGTGGAGAATGCAGCAGCTGTCACTGTGGGGGACGATGAAGAAAATGGAGACTGCTGCGAACCTCTACTATGTCAATCTTCAAGAGTCAAAGGATACATCTTGCTGCTTGTATCTGCCGGTCTCAACTTCGAGGCAGTTGTACGGCTAAATAAAAAGCAGGAATATTTTGAGAACAAGCCGGTGAACGAAATGGAGTGGTGCATCGTGCTGGATAATATTAGTTCATTCTACGATTTCGTGCTAATGAAACGCGGTGACTTTGATACTAAAATTCGATATGCTATGGCTGCGTCTGCGATGACAATTATTATCAGCGGATTTGTTATATTGTGCTATTTTGATCAATTCACAAGGCTGAAGAAAATTTTGTGGCCAAAGGTACGATTTAGGTTGACACTTGATATTCTTTTCATCATATCGCGCCAGACACAACTAAACTACTATTGATTAACTTTGTATTTATTTACTATTGTTCCTACTTCTACAACAGTTGTTTGGACCAAATAAAACTGTGGAACTGTGCATACTCGGCTTTCTTGTTATTCTTTGGATGGTGATAATTTGGTTCAATACTTCAATACGAGGGATTGCCGGGGAAGGTAGTGAGCAGTACAATCTCTATTTCACCAGTTGGTTGTGTCTGTGGACCTCGTTTTGGACGTTGGAAAGATGGTTTGTATCTAGTGGGAAGTCCTCTTTTGAGAAATTTGTGAGCAGTTGGCCAAATCGGTGCAAACTATGGATAATAACTCTCATACTGAGCTTTTCTGACTTCTTGTTCGTGATCGATGCGGTAAGTACTTGTTTGACTTCTTTACTACTTTTCTGAGGTCTTAAATTTCTAGCTCACCACATTTTCACTTCTAGAGGAGAAATTGGAAAGAGGGCACGAAGGCCACTCACTACGTACACGAGATGTTTTCCAATGTTTCGGAAGCTGAATGGAGCTTTTTACTTGAAGCGACTGTATCGGCTTTTTCTCTTTCATTGTGCTGGATCCTGGCAGAAATATTCAGAAAGAATAAGAAAGAGGGAAATGCGACGAAGTCAGATGTCGAGTGAGTAAACACAATGACTTTTTTGCGTTCTGCCTTTGTTTCTTGCTCACAATGCGTGCTCCTTCGTCTGTAGAAATTACGTTGAAGGTATCCTGTTGCACCTTTTATCTATCCAATGGGTTATACTCATCTTCTTCGCAACCATGCCGGGACATAGCGCATCGCTCATTGGAAATCTCTACTTCACAACGTGGGCCACATGTTTCTCCATTATCGCAACACTTGTCTGGTGGCTGAGAGATTGGCGTAAGGATATTGCTGATACTATAAATGATCAGCAAGCAGAGTATGAGCGTGCAAAACGAGCCGTCTTGAGGCGCGAGGAAAAGAGATGGGCGAAGGCAAGAAAAGAAAATGGTGAGGCTGAGGCTGAAGCTGTACAGACTGAAGAGTCAAACAACAACCTCGATGAAATTGTAGAAGAAGATGGCGCAGAGGAAGACATAGTTGACGACGACATCACCGTATCAATCGCTTCAGTTTCCGGTAGTCGCGCTAGAACAGACACTATAGATTCCACAGAAGATCATCGTACAGTTTGCTTCTCGGCAAGGACTATATTTGTATCAGCAAGGGATCACAGCTAAAACTAATGTACTATTACATGTATTTATGAGACCTGGAACAGTTGAATACACTCTAAGTCAAAGATTGGGGGCTGTTGGCAACGTAAGAACACCACGCCCCACATGAATGCCGTGAACCAAATCGAGGTGTATTGGTTGGGCTGGTACTTCCGTATTACTATTGCATGTGGCACAGGTAGCAGTCCCACCATCGTTATATCCTTGAAAACCTCCAAAATTTCAGTCTCATCTACCACTCCATTTTGACGCTCGCACATGTCATCGACTACTGGGACTAGATGTTGCAATAAGCGATTGACAGTTTCTAGAGGGAGAGATGAGCGAAGTTCCGCCAGCCAACTTTCAGAAGGAGTGAAGCGTTCCTTGACACTAACGACTGAGCTACCCTCTGAACCGATCGTTTCCTCGTTAGATTCCCATGACTTCGCCGGATTATCTGCTCTTTTGCTAGATTTGTCTTCTCTCGAATCTGCTCTCTGAATCGGGTTCCCTGATTCATCCACATCTTGTATTGATAATGCGGCGACTTGCTCGGCAGCATCGGCATCATATTCTGGTTGCAGGTGGGCTGGGAAAGCCTTGCTGCACTGTTGAACAGCTTTTGGCAACGTCAAGCTCGCGAGTCTTCCAAAGACATCCTTTCTACGTACAATCGCATACACGAGATGTTGGTTGCCGTTATATTGATATTGGATAATGTTGTTGAAGATTTCAAGCAGCAAAGCGAGGTGTTTGTACGCCTTCTCTCCTGAGTACAGAAACTTTGGAGATGAAAATAGCTC
>JALLBC010000300.1:0-17041 GCA_036939775.1 Skeletonema grethae | reverse complement strand
TTTGCACTGAGACGATGCTTCAGCTCTTTTTACTTCGAAAGACCAGACCAAGGATCCTATAGACCCGCTGCTTCAGACTTAACCCAATTGGGTTTTTTAGATCAGATACGGCGTTGAAGCGTCGCTTTGTTGAGAGTTTTCTGACTGATCAGCGCAAATATAGTTGTTTATTACAACATCCAACAATAAGTGGCCTTTTGAAGCGGCTCATTGCCAGAGCTACCGAGCTACCAGGCCAAGCCTTCTGAAGGGCTGCTGCCCACAATCTGTCGACATGGAATGAAGTTGCTGCCAAGATTTCGATATTGGATGAAGTTGATGCCAAGACGAGACAAAATTGGTCTAAAAAGCTTTAAAATCTTCTTTCTAATGCCCACATTGACAGAGCGAGAGAGGTAACGGGGCGCAGATGTCAAATGGGTGGGCGTCTTCACCTTGTCTTCTCGCTGCTTTCATTGCACTTGTCTAAAAGCATTTTTTAGACAATTTGGCACTTCACCAGCAGTTAGCAGCACGCTTTCAATTAATATTCATCATTTGAAAGAAGTTGCAATGCTTCGGCAACTGATTCTGTCCAGCCATCAATACCGGGTTTTTCTGGATAGAAAATATCTTCTTCCTTCCAACCGTTTTTTCTACACGCAGCAAAACTTGTTTCTCCGATGCATGCTGCCAACGCTCTAGGGCAATCCAGATGTTCAGTGTTTTTCACCCATGCCTTGACAGCCGATGGAGATGCAAAGCATGCAACAGTAGTTGATTTTGCCAGTGACTGTTCCTCGGGCGACCAAGATGCAGTGACCGTGTCATATGTATTTAGTCTCGAAACAATGAAACCCCTCTCTTCCAATCCACTTTGCAGAGTTTTTTTTGCCTTTGCCGACGCGGGATACAGCAGAGACGTAGGTCGCCCTTCATTCGTCGCTTCCGCCAGTGTTGGAAGCTCTTTCACTAATGTTGCTGCTGTCGCCTTGCTCGGAACAAAAGCGACATCAATTCCGTATTGTTTCAATGCTTCTTGTGTTGCTTTCCCAACAGCTGCTACTAAGCCTATTTTCGGACGACCCTCATTAATCCAAGCGGATGCAAATACCTTTGCCGCCTCTGGTGATGTGATAGCGATGTAATCAAAATTATTTGATGACAGTGTTTTCCCCAAGATGTCTGAATCTGGACCATCAGCATGTGCGATGCACGGTATTTCGTTCAACTCCATCGCTGATCCACTCGACGAAGAAATGATTTGTTTAATGTTTGAATTCGACTGCAACGCCTTGTTGAGTTTACCATTCTTTCCTTCCTCTCGAGTCAGTGCAATTACGAAAGGTGAGCGTTTTGTTGATCCTCCACTCGTCATTTCCACATCCGACATAGCTTGAGAGTGGAACCGACAACCCCATCTTTTAGCCAGCGATACATGTGGTGAGAAAGATGCCGCATAGCTAGCGACTGATAAAATTATTAGTAGCGTGGCAACAAACGCCATGTTCTTGGACGACTTCGCCATGGTGATGATTATGATTATTTATGATGCCTTACCACCTTACCATCGATCTATCCGCCTTCAACCTGAAGATATTATCCCTGTGCGCGTGGGCGTTGGGCGGTGCGCGCGCAGTTTAGTTCGACAAAAAATCCAACTAAAATTTGGTAAATAGGTGTCAAGTGCCAAATTTGGTGTATGTTGTGTCTAAAATATTTGTCTATCTGCGTGAACGACGTCTGCTTCCACTATCTGCCTTTCACCACCCTTTGTTCAACCGGGAGCATTGCAGTTGTCAAGGGAGTACGAGTACGGTGGTGCACACTGTTCGCTGGGTTATAGACTCACAGTGAGACATCTCTGCACCATGATGTTTACTTTCTTCTTCCTTGCTTTTCAGTTCATCCTTTTCCAAGTGAAAGTGGCGGTAGCGTTCACAAGGATATGTCCTCTGAATAATGCTCCGGTTCCTCTCGAGTATGATGAGGTTACTGGCAAATTTTTCGTGAAGGAATCATCTTCCAGTGAGGAGAAAGAAGATGGAGGTGCTGACGAGGAAGTGCGGCAGCTCAAAAGAGCAGCTGAAAGATCAGTGCGAGTTGCAGGCAGCCAACACAAAAGGCATCTTCGGGCAAGAAGAGACCAAGAAGAGAAACGTGCATATATGGCAAGATTTTGTCCATGTAGTGGCGTTGAGGAAACTTATTGTTTGGTGGAGGGCACATCTGGACCTGTTCACGATACCTGTGGAGTTACCCATAGTGCACTTACATCCGCTCACATTACACCCAGTACAAAAGTTGAGTGTTTCAAGCTCGAATCTCACACTGTCTTTATCCGTAATGCTTGGCCAGTAGTGTAAGAAGCAATGTTGCTCTGTATGCATCTTGTGTTCAGTTGTTGTAAAACAAATTCTAACGCTTCTTTACTTTTGCAGGGTGTTCTGGTATATTGCACTTCTTGTCTTTCTCGTGACGACGGATAATGGAAAGATTGTACGACAGTACGTAATTTCCAAAGTCTGTCCAAGGTGTAGAATAAATGAAAGGCGGCTGGATAGAATCATGCAGAGGGAAATGGAACATCGGGAAAGAATACTTTCTGCCGCAACAAGGTCTGCTAGGTTAGCAGACGGGCGTGGTCGGTATTTGCTCAGAACGAGGGGTTTGAGAGTGCCAAATTATGTGCAAGCGCCTGCGGGAGGAGATGAAGCAATACGTCGGTGGATCGCACAAGCAGAAACTTTGGGTATTGTGCCTACGCCGACTGAATATGTCCTGCAGACAAGAAAATTTAATGCGAAGCAGGAACTCATGAGGAGGGAACAGGCAAGGTTGCTCAAGGCAAATGAGTGTCTGAAGGGCGACCACGTGAGTCTTCACCCATCAACACCAAAAAAGAATGGCATAAAGAAGGATACTGGATTAACTCCGGAAACTATTGCCTCATGCGATGATGACGCAGAAGAAGATTCTGAATCAGAAGAAGAAGCTGTGCCGAACAAAAATTCACTGAAGATTACGACTGAAAACAATGAAGTGGAGAGGTGCACTCTTGGTGACGAAAAAGAAGATGCGATATGTGATGATGAGTCTTTCGATTGCACAATCTGTCTAGCACCGGTGGAAGATGGAGAAAAGGTTGGCATACTTCCTTGCTCTCACATTTTCCATGCTGAATGTCTGGGTCACTGGATCCAACGTCGCAACGTGTGTCCGCTTTGCCAGGCCACAGAGATTGCTTCTCCTAGGGCAATTGAAGATTTCGAGGATAATGATGATGGTGATGGTGATGATGAAGTCGAGATTAGAGCAAATGCAAGCGCACCAAGGATTATTGATGCCGATGTCAGTAATATGTCTTCATCTCCTCCAGCCCCAAATAGAACACGAAGAAGTCAGCGCTTACAACTACAATCTCAATCGCAACATCGACGTAGACGGAACGAGCAGTTCTTCATATAATCAAATACTCACATCAGCATTATCATATCATCTACAATCGCTCTATTATCTAGTGGGCAACAATTTGGGATACATATTTTCCAAAATAACAATTGGTCAACTTGCATTGGGACTCTCTCGACATGACAATACTACCGTTAGTGTTACAGGATTACCAGTAGAATCTGACTCGATACGGAAGGTGGCGACTGCAAGCGATTGGATTATCCTGGATGCGATCAACAAATGTTGCTTTCAGTTTGTGTCGTTGGAAGTGTGCAACCAAGGCTCAGCGACCCGTTATGGTATTGCTGTCGAATGTTGTTAACCCAACTCCCAAGCTTCGGATAAGATTCATATCTCGGAGGAACATTGCAATGACCATTCTGCTGTTTGAACTTTACAAGCTCATCAAAGTTTGCGTCAAATTTTTCATCACACGGATCCCAGATGAATCCGATGCTGACAAGTTGTGCTTTGCGAGCCTCGCTCAGCGACCCGTTATGGTATTGCTGTCGAATGTTGTTGACCCAACTCCCAAGCTTCGGATAAGATTCATATCTCGGAGGAACATTGCAATGACCATTCTGCTGTTTGAACTTTACAAGCTCATCAAAGTTTGCGTCAAATTTTTCATCACGCGAAGTGCCCCAATCGAATCCGATGCTGACAAGTTGTGCTTTGCGAGCCTCGCTCAGCTTCCCGTTACGGTATTGCTGTCGAAGGTTTTTGACCCAATTTCCAAGCTTCGGATTAGATTCATATCTCTGGGGAACATTGCAAAGACCATTCTGCTGTTTGAACTTAAGAGTTTTCATAGCCAGTGTAGTCGTATTTGATGAAGAGTTTTTCATCATAAACTGGATCTTTGACGGTATTATTGTATCCTCGCAAAACAGACATAGTGATTCGGGGATACTCCAATCGCAGTTCTTGCTCACGCTTCTTGGAGAGCGAAATGGTAATTCGGGGTTTAGGACGAGGAACAGTAGATTCCACCTACGAGGAGCAATGATCAAAAGTATGGTGAGTTGTGAGGAAGTAATTGTTGCGGCCATTGGCAGTGCCAATTCTCACCTGCGGATCTCCATTCACATTGGACAATGCTACGTCTACGGAAACAGCACTCGGTGAAGCGGTCAACCCCGACTCAGTAATAGGGGTGGTTGCCCTACCGTTTTGGATGGAGAGTTCATTACAATCCTTGGATGGTTCGGTCGGGTTAGTTTTGGCTGACATTGGAGGTCGGGAAGATTGGGGTGTTTACTAGCGTTAAGCTACTTTAACTACTAGCGTTTGGCAAGTTTTTAAAAAGTGCGACGGTGAGAGAACCGGCCTTCAGAAGGCCAGATCCCCCAAAGTACGATGCACGGACTTGTCAGAAGCATCGAATGAGAAGAATGACGACGCTCGCAACTGCAAGCTCCGAGCTGGTTGGCATCTCGTCGAAAGATTCAGCAGCTTGTACGCGAGTTCTAACCCGCTGGAAGTCACTCCTCCCAACGGCTTCTGCTGAAGAAATTCTTCAGCTCTTTGATTGCTCCAAAAGTGAGGAGTCATTTCTTTCGACATTGCTAGCAATAATCAATGACGAGTTAGCATTCATCACAACAGAAGGTCATCGCGAATCGAGTCTATCGATTTTACGTGGTCTATTACAGCGTGCCTTCAGTCAACAGAAAGGCTGCGTTGAAACAAACCCCAAGGAGGACCATGACGACATTCTTCACTCATTGTTTCAACGATGCTCTCATCTCTTTGAAAGGAGAATGAGCCGTCACGATAGTACCGACCATCAAGGCTTCAATGGGAGTTCCTTGTCATCACTGGAGCAATCAGAGCATATCCGCCTATCACTCGTCGAGTTAATGTCTGAGTTGGGGAGCTATTCGATCATACGCGCTGGGAGTGCGGACATGGAACCAATCGACGAAGCTGCATCACGCATCTGCCACACATTAGCAAAACACGTCTTGAGTGATCCTTTCCCTTTCCCCGACATACTTGTTGCATCGTGCGCATTGGTACAAACGCTCGCTAAACTATGTCCTGCTGCGGTGGAGTCTAATTCCAAAGACTTGCTGCTACAACTTGCAGGGAAAGATGTGAAGCATTGCTTATTTCGAAATCGGCGCTCCAAGATCCGGAGTGAAGCTGTTGAGACAAGCTGTGCGATTGTTCTTTGCCATGCCAGCGAATCGCGTGGCAAATTTGTCAAGCACGATAATAGATCAATGCCATTACCTCTGCCTCTGCTAGAAGCACTCCAAAGCAATCTACTGCCGGGATGGGAGCAACTCGTCATGATGGACGCGTCGGTCTCGGTTCGCGTCGCTGCCTTCAATGCTGTAGGAATGACGGCGAAACAATTCGACTGGACGTACTCTCCCTGCGAAGAACGTGGCCTACTTACATCAGGCAAAGAGACTCATCAGTCCATGGAGCTGAAAACATTGGTTGAATCGAAGATACTTTCATTATTTGTATTAGGTGCCTCGGATGGAAACACCCAGGTCCAATCATTAGCTATTCAACAAATGATTTGCACTCTCAACTGCGGTAGCCACGACAATGGACAAGGAGAAAACGTCCCTTGGAATGCAATTGCACGTTATTTCAAGCCCGTTCTTGAGCTTATTCTGGCTTCTTGTTCACTCTCTTGGTCGACTTGCCAAGGCAGAGTTCGATCCTTGGAAGCTCTGCAAGTGCTCCTCAGCTTTGCCATCGCAATTCTCGACAGTGCAGTTGTGACAGATCAGACATTATTGCCAAGGATTCAAACGATCGTTGAATGCCTACGAAAGAACATTGTTAGTGAAGAAAAAGATGTCCTGCAGGTAAGAAATGATTTTTCATTAAGGTATGATACTTTCTGTACGATCCTCTTCATCTCTTACTTTATCGATAATCCTCATCCTGTTACCATATCAGGCGGCTCTCTCTGCTTGCTCAATTCTTGGTGGGAGCGATACATTCTCCACACTTGTATTGAATATGTTGACTGTGTCCAGCAAGAAATACATTGAGCTAAGCAAGGACGCAATTGCAATGATATCATCTCCACGGGAAGCTGCATCCACCATGTTATTATTGAGCCGCATGGTTAAGGGCATGATATGTAATGCAGACGCGGCTGAAATTCTGTGTAAAGTGGATCCAACATTATCAATTTCGACCCCCAATTGGATTTATACCTCGCCTTCATCGATGGCAACAATCACGACGTTGATCTCCCATACTTCTGTCACGAGGTGTGTTTCAGTAAATCCTTCGTTGTCTTGGGCGCTTCTAGACGCCATAACCGAAGTTGTCAAATGCTGCAAGCATCACTTGAGTATTGGAGAAGAAGGCCACGATAATTTGTGGACATTGAAAGAGGAGTCAGTACTCGAGATTTTGATTGGCATTGTTCACTTGCTTGGCTGTCCCGAATCATACGGCTTGTCAGCCCAAGCGACTTCAATCCTTCAAGAGTTCTCTTCCTGCTTCCTATTTGACGATGTGAAGCGATCTCTTTTAGACTTCCACTTCCACAAGCTCGTTCCAAAGATCACAGCTGCTGCTGAGTCTGCATTTCCTTGGAAGGAATCTCACGCTGCATTTTTGGCGATGACTGCTCTGGTGAGAGCAGTAGAGGGCGCTACAGTCTCGAGCAACTTTGAATTGGTTGCTCCCTTCTTCATACACCACATTTCGAGTACTGAAATTGCCAAAGAAGGAGAACCAGAGGCAGAGGAATATTCGTTACGAATAACGCTCATGTCCTTACTTCAGTGCATTCTCTCAGATGATACCTTCCATTCTATTCAGCGCATTTCTAGTAGCAAGATTGCCCCCACAAATATCATATTATCACTTGTCCTCCCCAATCTAGTGTGGAGAGCCGGGGGACTGGCCTCAGCTTTACGAAAGCTTTCCGTAGCTACGGTCTTTTCTCTGCTGTGTCATATGAAAGGGATTGATGAGGCTTCAGCACTGCACTCTGACACTTTGTCACAGCTAATCCCAGTTCTACATTCATGTTTGGAGGATACAGAACCAGCCACTAGAGAGATTGCATGCGTTTGTCTTGCTTTAGTTTTAGAGCAGTCATCCTCTGAAGAGATTCAGACAATATGGATGAATGATGCGCGGATTCTTGATACATTGCAGCCTAGTTTATTGAGTTTGTTAGATGATAACCACAATCCAACCAGACTAGCTGCGTGCAGAGCCATAAAATCCATCTTGACCTTGCGTTCGCCGTCTGAAAAGGTTATCTCAAGTCTGATAGTCCACTTGGATGATGACGATCAAGAAGTGAAAGAGCAAGTTCATGGAGTTCTTCATAAAGTTCTTCAATTGTTACTGCTCAGTAGCAAATATGACGAGGCGAGAGATTGTAGTGGCAAAGTGCTGACCACGGCAAATCGGTATCTGAAGGATGCTCTCCGCACTCATCGCGACAGGTCCTACTGCAGATCGCTGATTGGTATGATTGAAGGAAGAGAGGCAGATCTAAGATAATACCAATCTCGACATCGACATATTCAGTAACTTTAAATGCATCAGTTCCATCTCCTGGTTTTACTTTTGAAAATCTGCTTCGTCTTGTAGAGATCATTGAAATTCACCTCTTGCAATGGCATTGAACATTTCCCAGCAGCACCTTTTCTCATAGCTGCTTGTTGCTGAAGCATTGATAGGAAGTCACTAACTCCTTTGCTTCGTATACTTTCGCTTTCGCACCCCGATTGGAAGGGACGTGGTAGAGCTTCTCGGTACCCTGTGATCGGTGCTATTGGACTAACAACGTCCGGTAACACTATCGAATACGACCAGACTATCTTGCGGGGGCATGCTGTCCAGTGTACACAAGGTATTTGTATGCTGCAAAATTTATTAGCAAGGAGACTCGGATCCTGCGATTGAGAACACTTGCGAAGGCGGGCATTCACTTCTTCACTTGTACAAAGATTGAAGTAATTCCAGCGGGCACAAATAGAATCCGCAGGAGAAGTTAGTATTAGTACATTCACAGAGAGTAGAGAATAATGGTTTGGATATAAATGGATAATTCTCTCGTCACTTGCGTAGGTGGATGAGAGGGAAGGGTTGATCAGCTTAGCACACTTGACTATGTGTTTCCGAAAGAATAGAAAGCTTTTTGAGACACCCAACTCAGCAGAGGTACGCACGCCCTTCCTACTTAGCTCACTCAACATCAACAGCAACAGCACCAAGCTACTCAAATTCTATGTGCAAATCGTTTCTTCCCAGTATGTAGTAATCTGGTAACTGAATTTAAGCCTTCCCCTTTGACGATCATTATTGAGTAGTAGCCCTGAATAGGCTCAACGAAAGATTACATATTTTCATTTCCTGCTATTGTAATGTATGAAAAAGAAGCCTTCGACTTTGATACCTATAATGCATGGCTGGTTCTGGCTGAGAAACAGTAAGTGTTCTCAGGTGAGTTCGCATCTCGTAAGCCGTATGAATGCAAGCTATCTATTTACTGACAAATACGAATTCGCACAAGGTTCGCACACCTGAACGATCAAATTGCAATGCGAACACCTACATATTGTACCTAAATAACATCAGACAGAAATTACATGCATATGCAGCTTTCAAGCATTATCCAACATTATTACTTATTTAGGCACAGGAACATAATATCAATATATAATAACTTCACTAACATGGCGGCTGAATTGATCGTAGACTTCCCTCTCACTCCCAAACGCAACCATGACGTTAATAACAGTAGCGCAGCTCCTTTGTCTGGAGTGAAATTTGCTGAAACGCAACGTCAGAGCTCTACATAGTTGATAGACATGAGGACAAAAACGAGCTGTGGTACACCAATGCAGAATACAAGACAATGAAACGCAACATCAAGCGAGATGTCCTCCAAGCTCGTGCAAGTGATTCTGTCTCCGAAGATGATAGCGGCNCCAAGCTCGTGCAAGTGATTGGACATCTGAAGAAGATAGAGGATCCTGGATTGGTATTGCTCATCTACTCACACCGACCTGTGTGCTCGAGACGCAGGGTTGCAGACGTCGATGCGTACGTGCAGTCCTCACAGAGCAGGCGAGACAGGAACAGGACCCACATGGAGGTTTCAGGTCGGAGAATATTGCACTTGCTTCATTAGCCAAAACAAGAAAGGCCGCTTTGAGAGCGAGGATGCTCGGTAGTCTTCACCAAGATTCCATTTGAGGCAATCTTCTCGAGGGCGATGATCGTGTTAGTGTTAATCTGTACGATATAGTTGTAATAGCAACTCGAGGAGGAAGTTCGAATCACTTTCAATCATATCTACCACACTTCTTACTTGTTACAGTGCTCATCAGATAGAGCTCATAAGTAACATTAATGACCTATCTTGAGCAAATACACAGTTGAGTTACTTAGTAACTTGCCTCTACTTATTTACTTATGATTCAGTTCCCATGTACTTTGTTGAAGGATAAGTAAGTACCACACCACTGCTTCTGGTAAAGATGTGAGGGAGAAGTTCTTCTTGAAGATGCGAATCTGAGTTGAAGAATGCCCCACTTTCGTACCTGCACAGATGAACAAATGACGACAGATTTGGTCCCAGTGCTCTCTTTTTCCTTTCTCGCTTCCCAGGTAAAACAAGTACTAAATTCATCCATTATTCCTCACAGCATGAAGGTCGCCGCTGTCATCATTACCCTTGCCACCATCTTCAGGGCTGCCCTGTGAAAGTCTGAAGCACCTTCAAGCATGAGAAATGGCGGCGCCAACTCCTCAGTAGTAAGTAGAGCTTAACTTCGAACACGGACTGGAGCTGGATTACTATTACTATTTGAAACACCATCACGACGATCCAATCAATCTCAGTCTCGTCTCAAGAGAAATCCAAGAGATTAATAACGATCAAAATCTGTTCAGTTAGAGGTAGAGGTGGGCTTTTGGTTTTGGGCTATCTATGCAAAACGAGATGCCATACATCATTGTATGCTCCATGGTAGGTCCAAGGTCCATGATAGAGAGAAATTTCTCATCGGATGATGGGATTCAGTCCTTCACCACGAAGGCAAAGCCAATCAATCCCCCGACAGATGAAGATGAAGATGAAGTCAGTTGCTTTTACCACCCAACCTTGTACCGCTGATGCTGATGACGATCAAACTAAAACTACATACGCTGAAGAGGAATGCTGCCCAGAGCCAGAACCAGAACCAGAGAACCAGAACCTTTTCATTTGATTCGAATCTGACTTTGAATTTGAGTAGAAACCTTTATTTTGTGATCCCTTATGGATGTAGGGTTTATCTGGGTTTGATGATATTTAGATGTCATCTTCAAACATATCAGAAATTTTAAAGTACGTCAATATCGAGGGAAAGAGGTCTTTCTTCCTTTCAGTCTAGTGTTATATGAACGTAGGAATTGGTAATAATTTGATTTCCCTTCTCAACAAGAGTCACTTTGGTGTTTTGGAGCGATTTGAATCATCTCGCTACCATATATACGCTCCCTTCACACAAAAGTAATGGAGGGGATCGTCGCATTTCGCATTGTTCTCTTGGGCGATGGGATGATACAGATACCTTTACTTCACTAATCTGCGATATGCCTTATTAACACAAACATAAGTCGACGCAATGACTTCCATAACACTCAAAAGAGTCATTTGGGTTTTCTTCATCACCGGCCTGCTCTGCTGTGCCTACTTCCAACTATCCAGCCGCTCTGTTATTGCTGCCGATGGTCCGAATGTACAGGAAATAATCGCAGCAGCCGAAGCCGTTCGTAACGCTGCGGTAGCTCAACCACATAAATTTGGTATTCAAAAGGAAGATGTGCATACTCTGCGTGTTGCTGACTCTGTGCCCAGCTCGAAGGCTGGAGTGAGGCATGTCTATCTCGCCCAAGAAGTTGGCGGTGTGCCGATATCAAACACGTTGTTATCTACTGTTGTGAAATTGGCACCATCAAGCGATGATGGTGAATTCAAGGGCGGTGAAAGTCACAGCTACTTGAGAGCAACAGCTAGTGAGCATGCGGCATCTTCATCTAAATCGACAACTAATTCAAACAACAAGAATGACATTGTAAAGATGGTGTCATTGGAATATGGGCAAACCCTGGTGAAGAATGCCGATAACTGTATCAATACGAACATTCCTGTGTTAAGTGCTGAGAAGGCTCTTTCATTGGCAGTAAATGAGGTGCTGGGTATTAAGAACGCAAACTTTCGTCGACGAAACTTGAAAGCAGACAACAGAGACGTTAGACAGAAGAGCATATTTGAACCTCATGATGGAATATCAATCAAAGATTCTCCGTGTCAGCTGTCTTATTGGTCGATTGGGAGCAACAACAATACTTATGAGGATGACTGCGACGTCCGCTTGTCTTGGGAGTGCACGATCAAACCCAATAGAACAAACTACATGCATATTTTCGTGGATGCTGTAGAAGGATCTATCATTAATATCAACAGCTTTAGTCCTTCGAATGAGAACAATGACAATGAAGAGGATGGCAGAATTGGAAGTAACGATATGCAGCAACATAAACAACAACACAAAGATCCGTCGAGACGCCGCCTTTCTGCCTTTAGTGCAGTTCAATATCCCAAAGAAAATCCTTGCCCATCTTGTCCCCGATTCGGACGGAACGTAGCTGGATCAGATAGAACATTTGATGTTACAGATATTGAACCATTGACTCTTGTGAAGGATCCTGAATTCATAGCTTCATCTCCAAATGGTTGGCTGACGATTGGTGGTACAACATATGATGAAACTCGTGGTAACAATGCTCGTGTGGCCTTTTCGGTTGATCAAGATAGTATTGATCCTTACGAAAGTGGAGAAACAGCCTTTGCTACAGATTCATCATCCAATGTGTTTGATTACTCCTATCAAAGTATCGTTCACGAAGATAATGCTGGCTTGGAAAAGCACGTGTCGGCATCTTTGGAAGCAGCAACCGTCAACGCGTTTTATTGGGCAAACATAATCCACGATATCTATTATCAGTATGGGTTCAATGAAGAAAGTGGTAATTTTCAAGAAGACAACTTTGGAAGAGGAGGCAAAGGAGGAGATAGTGTTGTTGTCGAAGTGAGAGAAACTTCCGTATTCAACAATGCCTTCTTCGTCAATGGAAAAGATGGCGAGAATCCATTGCTGCTGTTATACTTGTTCTTGAAAAGCGATACAACGGTGCTTGAAGTTGATGGTGAAGAGTACAAGGCAACACCATTTGCATTTGGTCCCACTCAGTTCAATCTTGAGGATTCGCCGATAGTGTATTCCAGAGGTAGAGTATGTCAGAATGTCGAAGATAACGTCTACAGGGACTCCATTGTTGTGATTGATGAAGGTGATTGTCCGCTCTCAGCAAAAGTGGGGTTGGCTCAGAATCGTGGGGCAGCTGCAGTGATACTAGTTGTTGAACGTTGGGATAGACCAGCTTTCTCAATGTCTGGTGCCGATGATTCAATATTGATACCATCTGTTTCTATTACAAAGAAGGACGCAGGACGCCTGTTATCATCTATACAACCTACAAGTAGAGCTAGCTTGGGTCCTGGCCTGATTGTGAGAGATGGTGCCTTCGACAGCTCGATTATCATTCATGAATTTTGTCATGGGATTTCTGCGCGACTTACTGGTGGACCCAGCACTACTATGTGCTTGAATGGAGATATAAGCAAGGAGCTTGGGAAGGAGGGATGGGAGGACATTTGCAGTCTATTCATAACTGCCACAAACACGACGGGACGGACGCGGACGATTGGATCGTTTGCTTCATGGTCATTGTTTGGCATCAGACCCTTTCCTTACTCCACTGATATGACTGTCAACCCAACAACATACGGTCGTCTGAATAGAAATCCAGGACCTCATTTTTTGGGCACCATCTTTGGAAACATGCTCTGGGAGCTCTACTGGGGAGTTATTGACTATGAAGAGGAAAATGGACGTCTTGGGTTCAATGAAAACAAATACGATAGTCAAATAGGAGGTAGCAATATTGCCATGCAATTGATCATAGAGGGTTTGAAGGTTCAACCTTGCTCGCCTTCTTTTGTACAGTCGAGAGATGCTATCCTTTTAGCAGACCTCCTTCTTTATGATGGAGAATATAAATGCGTTATTTGGGATTCGTTCGCTAAACGAGGACTGGGTGAATCTGCGGTTGCATCACCTTTTGGTGCAACCCTTAATGTTACCGAATCCTTCGATGTGCCCAAGTATTGTATGGGGCCGAGTCTGAGCTTGCTTTCTCATAGTTACAGCATTGTCAATGGAGATGGCGACTCTTTCATTGATGCTTGCGAATTGCTCACTGTTTCAATTACTGTTGAAAATACTGGCTTCGGTATTCTTACAGATCTGCAGCTTGCTGGCGTGTCGTCAAGCTCTGGCACAGCAACGTTAACGAACCCATTACCAATGAAGCTTTTTGATTTATCTGAAAGAGCTCAGATATCCATCGATTTCGACTTCAAGGTCGATGGATTAGCTTTTGACCAACCCTTGGAAATTGAAGCAAAATTTACTGCTTTGGAGGTGGTAGAACCGCTCTCAATCTTCATCACATTTACAGAGACATCAACAGATGTTGTCGCAAAAGAGAAAATAACTTGGGATTTTGGAGAGGGTGATCATGACTTTACTGTTATTGACGGATACTTTTCGCTTGAACCGAATCGATCTCCGTTGATAGTGGGCGATGTCGCTTATTATTCTCCAGTAGCAAAGTTTGGTAGGAGCCATTGTATTGATTTCTTCACTTGTGCGACAAGTCATTTTGCTAATCAGTTCATGTCATTTATCTTGCAGGACCGCAACAATTTTCAATCGTAAACGCTTTCATTCAGGAGGGACGAGGACTTGGCTGCGAAGAGGTGGAAGATCTCGACACATACACCGGATCTGTGGTTCTACTCGAGAGGGGCGAATGTGATTTCACCGTCAAGGTACGTTAATGTGGTTGGATGTAATTTTGATCTGCGTATGAAGAAATCCTGCGCTAAATTTGCATATGCATTTCAACTCTCAAGGCTCAAAACGCTCAAAATGGTGGAGCTGTTGGAGTCATAATCAGTAACTACGTAGATGAGTACCCATTTAATATGGGCGAGAAAAACCCCGACATAAAGATTCCTGCTGTAATGGTAGGATATGCATCAGGGCAAAGAATCAAACAAAGCATTTACAAGGATTTTGCATCTCTATCGTATGACGCAGAGCGGAAGGAAATCTTATCATCGCATCTATCACTCCCTGAGCAGTGCAACAGAGTGCGATCTCCGCCTTTCGTACTTGGTGATAATTCAGCTATATCTGTATGGGTAAACTTCGGTATTGACGGGATGGTGGATGACTCAATTTATGATAGAGCGAACGTTGGCCTGTTTAGCAAAGGGAAGCGTGTGATTATTTCGCCCGATGACGGTCATCGGTACAATTCTTATGGCGTGGTAAATACAAAGAACATCGAAACTTGTCCTGCACCTGGCATCATTGGATGGAGGAAAGCCTCGGGCCCCGCCGTCAAAAAGGTTACATTTTCTCCTGGCGCACTGCAAGATACAAATTTGATCAATGAAATTGTGGAGCTTGAGATTGCTCTTGCTATCGGTGCAGAAACTCATGGCTCTTACTTTGCAATTCAAAAGGTAGAGCTGACGAATGTGGGACTCTTGAAGCCTGGTGCAGGAGGTGGCATTTGCGAAACGCCTACTGCTGCGCCAATACCGTTCTCATCTCCACCGACAAGCGAAAACCTAGAACTTGAGTTCAATTCCACCGTCACGATTCCTTCTTTGGCAGATGGATCGGTCGCTCAAGAATCCGAACAAGAACGAGGTAGTATTTACCCAGGAAAGGATGATTTCGTTGACGGCAACACCATCCGAGATGAAGGACGTGACGGAGGAATTGGCGGCGGCTTGATCTCGGCCATCATGTTCCTCTTCGCAATTCTTGTTGCCACTGTAGCCTACGTATCTCGAAAGAGGCGGAAATTCCCAGACCATAATTTGTGCAGCCTGACCCGAACCAACGCATCAGACTTGGAAAACCCAGTGCATGCGAGGGATACGGATACAGCTGACGTTTCTTTGACTGTAGCCATTCCAGTATCAGTGCTGAAGGAGGAAGAGCAGAATGAATCTAAAATTGACGAATCTCAATCCAATACCACAGCGAAAAGGACACTCAGTGCTCTAACAGAAAGCTTGGCAAGCTCGTTCGCCTCCTCATCCGAAGAGGAAAATGACAAGGATGATGAGGCCCAAAGCCTTCAGTCTGATGAAGATATTAATGACGATGATGCAGCGTCGAAAATGATATCATTTATCAATATGTTCTTGTGATCGACAGTATGTGTGAATGGAATTTGATTTTGATGGAAGGAATCTCAGGAGTCAAGAGTTACTGCTGGGCCGCTGCGGTATGTAATCTCGCTGCAGTGCTGGCCATCCATCCAAAGGCAGTACTATCTTCTCTGTCTGTGGCCTGGAAGGTCAAAAGCTTTTTTGGTTAGTGTTCAAAGGTTACTATGTTATACATTTGCGTTTGTAGAGGTGAAAGTGAGCAACATGCAGATTTGGCATTGGTGGAGATAGCTGGATGATAGGGTGAATAAGGATAAGGCGAGGAGGGCGAAGCACGAGGCGCTGATGGAGGAGAGGGCGGCAAAGGAGGCTGGCGGCGAAGGAGGCTGCAGAGAAGGGAATGTTGTTGATTGGGACAAATATCATGGGTGATGATTGTGATTGACATTTCAGTGCAACACTGACGATTGAACTCAAAGAAGTAAAAAATGGATTTAAACGGAGCATGTTCTTCATATTCAAAAGAGCAATAAGTCATACTTAGTCGGTCCAGTAGAAGCTGACGATGCCCTGCAGACCATTTTCACAGAAATATGAAAGAATATTGCATACAGCTCGTTTCCGAAATATAACAAACCCAATCATGCAAGTACAGAAGTTTGGTAATTACGATTTCCGACCAAGATTCTAGAGATTCCAGAAGTCAAAGTCAAGCAAAGATAAGTAGTGTTCTCTTCTCTTTCCCTTGCGCGGACGAGTTGAAGTTTTGTGATGTATCAGTAGTGAATGAAATAATGAAGCCCAAGCATCTTTTAATAGACCTTAAGCTCAAGAGGCCCAATTAAATGATTACTAGATAGTACATATTGCACCTACGTGGCGTGCTCCACAAGTTATGTGAGCAGATGAAGGATTCTTCATACTCACTTAGGTAGCAGTCCACTTTTTACAAATTTGTTCGTAAAATAAAGATTATCTAAATCACAACAAAATGTAAAGTAGGGCGAACTAGACCCCCCGGGATCTAAATATTTTGGCTAGTCTGCTCTAGAGGTCTAGGGGGGGTCTAACTTCTACTAGCAAACCCAGCAAACTACTCTAGTTGAAAGGAACGGGGGGTCTATTAGACTGTGATTTGGAGGGGGGTCTTAAGCTGAGTAGTATGTACATAAGTAGGGTCTCTCTCTCTAGAGTTCGCCTTCCGTAAGTATGCATTTCTTGAGATGATGACACGACTTACCTATTGCTAAAGACCTGAGTGAGTGATCTAGTAGACTCTTAATACAATTAAGTAACTAC
>JALLBC010000299.1:0-10485 GCA_036939775.1 Skeletonema grethae | reverse complement strand
ATCAATACAATAGGCACCGCATCGCCGGAAGCAAGGGATGATTGTCTAATATATGTTTCCTCTCATTCCTCTGATTGGTTCTTATATCAATGGTTTATAATTTAGATTATTATCGAGGAACGTCGTCATTGCGCTTTTGATTGGCAAGTGGCATCACAAAAACACTACTGCATTACTGCATGCACCTTCTTCATGACGACTGTTGGGTCAACTACCACGGACGACGGTAGCTTCGGTCCGGATGATTTTTCGGATGGCGAAAGTTCCACAATTACTAGCGAAAGTCAGCTGGGTTCATTGTCATCACGCGATACCATTCACTTGGGCCATCAGCATGATGCTACCAACAACGACAGCAGCAACAATGACAGAGACCGTCACCACGCTTACGGGGGAGAGACATCAAACCAACCCCATTTCCATAATATTGACAATAATGAGAGAGTGACTGACAGTAGCGTCCCGACGAAACAAAATGCGTACCTTTCCCTCACTGTAACAAATTCCTCGGCAACCTCTTCTACCAAATCATCATCTTCTGAAGAAAAGCCTAACCAAAGAGGCAATTGTCATGCACAAGAAGAAGACGAAGAAGAGGAAGATGATCATAGTCAATGTACGACAGAACGCTTCTTCATTGTCAAAAGCACTTATCCCAAATATTCCAAGTGGGACAGCACTGATCCCGAAATAGCGGAGAGTGAACGAAGAGCCAAAACAATTCACGAAATTATGCCTCCAATTACTGGCTTTGAAAGCGGATTTCAAGCTGAGTACGAAGCACGTAGAGTGCGAAATGAATGCGAGGCATTTCGTGGTGCCTGTGCTCCTCTTGACGATGATGGCGAGTTCTCTGAGTTTGAAGATGATTATCACTTCAACTCATTTGATGAACCCCCATGGGATTCTGAAGTGTTGGAGGAATGCGATAGAGAGGAGGAGGTGATCATTGACTGTATGACGTTGAAACAATACAAACAAAAGCTTGAGGAAAAGGCGTCAGACGAGGAGTACATCAAATACATGGACAAAGAATTCAAATGCGAGGAGACTCTTCAAATATACGAATGTAAACTACGGGTACAAGACAGTGGCTGCAACGCGTATTATTCATACCCAACCGCTCAACCATGGGACATCAAAGCTGAAATGGAAGTGAGAGAAAGCATCAACCATCAAAAAGATGCTGAGCGAAAAATGAGGCCAGAGATTGATTGCGTGAAGAGCTTCATGTTCAAAGGACGTCAATACGGTATGTTTGGGTACCTTCTTGAAAGCTGTTATCATTGTGATTACGATAGTGACGACGTTCGCTGTGATAGACGAGAACTACAAATGTGCGCATTATTGAGACATCTTCAGGCAAGCAAAAGCTTGCGTGAGTTATTCATACAGCTCAATACTCACGTTCCTGACAATCAGTTACAGCGCCACAAACTGGAAAAGTATGCACACGTCGTCAACAGAACATTCATACAAAAGCTCGTATACGTTGCACCGCACCTTGATCAACTTCGAGTGCTATCATTCGGGCCAAATATCACATTGTATCCCAGGGCTTTGGAGGCTATATCGAAGTGTCTACCTTCATTGGAGAGGTTGGATATTTCGTTTGCTTTGTCAATGGAATTTGCACCACAGGGTGATGACGAAGTGACAAAGTATTATCCATATGAAAATCCGTTGCTTGCGTGTGTCACTGAGTTGGATAGGCTCAATCGACTTGATTTGGGATTCGAAATGGTTGATTTCCGTTACACTGATTCAAATGGTCGAAAGAGATCAGTCAAAAAGAGTCGTATATCGTGTCTTATTTCTGAAGTTGCATTGCAAGAGATAAGGGAAACTATTATCGATGTCGGTGGTATCGTTACTGAAACACACACAACCAAACCTCCCCCATGGGAAGAAGAGGAGTCAGATAAGAGAACGCGAGCTCTGCAAGAAATGATCATGGATCCACAGCTTGACAATGACATCCGAGAGACAGCAATGGAGAAATACCAAGAATTGGAAGAATTCTTGAAGGAAACATCAAATGCGACAAATGATCAACAACATGAATCGAATTTTGAGTTGCTGCTAGAAGCTAGTGACCGCTGTAACGCAATTGAAGAAGCGCGGTTGCACGAGCAGCAACAACAACAACAACNCGCGGTTGCACGAGCAGCAACAACAACAACAACGGTCGCCACCTGCCAAAGATACTCTTGTAGAAGGAGAATCTTTGAGCGCGATAGCCATCAGCGAGACCTCGGATAATGTTGGAGCAACTGATCCTCAAGTAGGCAGACATGACAATGACGAGGACATCTACGCAATCGATGATGTTGAGGAGCAACCAAGTACACCTAATTCGAAGAAGCGGATCTCGAATGTGACAGTAGATGATGCAACGAATTCCAAGAGATTCTGCGTATAAGCAGAGGACCTGTTCTTTTTTTGATGCATTACTTGTATCAGCCAGTAAAAATAGATAACAAAAGCACCTAAAAGCACGCACAACTGTTCTGGGTTCTGGATTCTGGACCACTCTATACTATCGTCGCTCCGTCCGATCCGCTCCCTCTTGCCTGCTAGGTACTTCTCTAGCTTCCCCACCCTTCTTCCTACTGAGTGGTGCGGTGGTACTTATGTACAAGCTACCATACTGTTAGCTAGAAAGATTTTTTCATTTTATTTCAACGTTCAACGCCATTGAAAACAAACATGATGCCTTTGCCTGTGGCTTTGGACACGCGCCAGACACCCCGACGCATCGGTCCCATCTTACCACCTGTATACTATTGCTAAGGCTATCGGAATGGTTGGCGTGCATGTGCCGCAAAGAAGTGCAAGAACAGGTGGTGGGTGGCTCTACAAGGGAACAGTTCTTTGCCTACTCATATCAGCTGTGGTCTTGTCGATCTCCACAATCGTCCTTTCTTTGCGCTTGACAAATACCCATGGTGATAATGAGTTTCAGACAGTGAGGCCACCTAGTAAGGTTGGTAGAGAAGGTAACAAACCAGGTAGCAGGGTTGCTGATAAACCAAAGATCACTAAAAGAATACCGACTGATGACAGCTCCGATTCAAAAAAATCAAATGTTTCGCCACCGAAGACATCTATGCAACAATTTCAATCAATTTCGGGTGCTACACTAGAAACCAGAAATAGTGAAATATACCAGCCGGTCAAAACAGGGAAACGCCTATTAACTTACAAACGATTCGGTGGGCGCCTCAACAATCAATTGTTTCAATTTATCACGGCATTGCAACATGCTAAGGTGTTGAAGCGAACTTTTGTTGTCCCAGATGAAGTGAGAGAAGTTGATTGGACAGGTATGTTTGATACTGCACTTGGAATTTGGGATATTGATCGCTTGAATGAAGCATATGATATTGATTGGAAGTCGGGGCTTTCGCAAGACTTCAAGATGTCGATTCCAGAGGAATGTGTTCTCACACCCGTCGAGGGAAGAAAATTATTGAATGGCGGACCACAATTATGGGAAGAATGGGATTCTCGGTGTCCAGATGTTATCGATTTGGCTGGTAATACTGGTCTTCTATTCTGCAAACAGCAGCATCAGTTTTGTGGTGACAGCGAAGCGCAACTGGAAGCATACCAAATCTACAGTCACTTCTCTCTTTCGCCTTCTTTACTTCAGCACATACCTTCCAAGAAAGAGGAGTTCAAAGGTAAGGGCTACGATGAATTAGCAATTCACTCACGTCGTGCGGGCGAAGGCATGTACAACTGGGAAATGTGCGTGAACGGCAACTCTAGAACTTGCAAAGGCCATGTCAATAACCACGGGTATTGTGATAAACGTACCATGAAAGGAAATTGTGCGATCTGGCTGGATATTAACTATCAAATCAAATCGAAGAAGTTCTTGAAGAAGAATGAACGCGACTATAGATTCGTCCTTGCTTCAGATGGAACACATGATTGGAGTATTGATTTTGATGGACAGTTCATAGTTGCCAACAATACAGACTGGCTTCTTGACCTTGACAAGAGAATCAACGGCGAAATTGAAAACGGGAAATCAATAAATAAAATGTCAGTGAGCTCATTTGCGATACACAAACTTTCAAGAGGCAAAGATTTGTCTCCGTTAAAATCCACGCTTGATGCTTTGACAGCAACGCTGCTGGACCTTTTCTCTCTGGTTGATTCGAAATATCTCTTGGGAGGTTACTACTCAACGCTTTCTCTCAACGCCTGTTTATTACGTGGTTTGGAGAGGATGTATGATTCAAACATGTGTTGGATGTTGATGCATCCCACTAGTAAATTTGCAGTAGCTCCGGAAGAGGATGTGGTTCATCTTAACGAAAAGGATAAAATGCCTCCAGCACTCATGAGCGATGTAGAACATGCATTTGTGAGGAGCAGTGATGGGAACTTCATCGCAATTGACCGATACCTCATACAAATCAAAGAAATCAATCGGAGACGCAAAGCAACGCAAGTTATAGGAGTGCTTGGAGACGGCTTGATTCCACTCACGATTGAGAAAAATGAGAAAGGAGAGGAAAGCATTCGGACTGATTTGAAGTGTTCTTACGGGAGCGATCAATCCCCTGCCAAAGTCATTTTGATGAATGGGAGTGAGTCGTATCATGAGACTTACTACACAAATGGAGAGAAATACAACACCCCATTTTCTACGAACTTGAACCGCTTTCGGACATTACTTATATTGTGCGAGGAACTTCGTTATGACAACAGTTTATCTAGACATCCACCGCTGATACTGTCATCTGATGATGGAAAGTTTCATCTGAAGATTGGGTCGTCCTTCGCCCGTCCTATCGCCCAACCCAGAGGTGGAAATTTAAATGGATCATCCGCACGCGTCCCTGCCAACCAACCGTCAGATGATGAAGATAGCAAGAAAAAGGTCGTGCATTGTCTAAACCCAATTTACGGTCTCAAGGACCCCAAATGGTTAATTGAATATCTTGAATACCACATCGCTATTGGTGTGGACCATTTTCATATATACAATGTTGACATGCATTCTCCAGATGTTCAAAACGTGCTGGAAACATACCGCAACTGGAATTTGATCACCAGGCACGATTGGTCTGGAAAAGCTTCAGGCAAGTACACCACACGCATTACATATGAGCATGCCAAATGGGCAGCCCAGACGGACTGCGCGTTACGTTCTAGAGGTATTTACGACTACGCCCTCTTCAGTGATATTGATGAGGTTGCAATGGGTGGCGACGAGGGTCTCACGCAGGCTCTAGACATGTGTGAACAAGCGCATACCGATCGAGGTGCCATCGGGTGCTCCTTCAATAGTAACACTGTATCTTCTGTTTTCACGAAGCTGACAGCTGACGAGGAAGTGAAAATGAAAGATAAACTTCTTCTTGAGAGATACGATCATATGGAAGTAAAACCTGTCTGTCCGAGTAACTGCAGATGCTTGGGAAAGAATTGCAGTGAAATGACGCGGAAGTATCATTATGGAAGGCAAAAGTACATGGTAAATATGCATGACCTCACGATTCCCCCACGTCCTTTGTGGACACATGCAATTTCAGGAGACTACGATGAGATGGACAGAATAATGGAACAACTACCTGATGACGTATTTCACATCCGACATTATCAAGGCCATTGGCTCAAAAACAGAAATCTCCTCGATAAAATGGAGGAAAAGTATGCGCCTCTACCAAAACAATTCATTGACAAACTCCGTGAGACAATTTTCAAGGCGCCACTGCGACGAAGTTATGAGAAAGCAAAAGAAGATTTTTCTAGTGGCTTGGACTGGATCACTCCAGTTGAAAGACCAGCCAAGTATCACAATAATGTCTTGCTAGCATAAAGTAAAACGGAATTTCGCTGTTAAAAATACAATTGATTTACTAACTAAATCGTCATCGAGAGGCAAAGGAATGGAGTTAAAGATTCTTGTGCTGTGGGAATTGGCTCTTTAGTGCACTCAATGCCGCACTCTCCTTATGCTGCCCAGGAAGAAGTCCCATTCTTTTGTGGTGATCTAAAGCTTTTTCATCATAAACCGTTTTCTCCCCCGACAAATCCAACGCAACCATGAAAATTCCGGTGGCAATAGCAGTAGCTGCTACAACCTGTGGGCGTCCATTTGTCAATCCCACGACTCCACCCCCAACCATTCCTGCAGCAAGAGTATTCCACGCATCCTTTGTTTCGTTCCTCGCAGCTTCCATCGCGCACTCCGTAGCGGTGAAAGCCCCGGCAGCGAGAGAAAACCACATAGCGGGTCGAAGAACGGTTTGTCCGATGGCACGGAAGGTCGTACGGCCAGATGCACCGCCAAACTTGCTAGTGCTCTCCACTGGATCAGGAAACCATGCTGCTGCGCATCCACCGTAGAAAATTCCAGCGGCAGCACCGATACTCTGAATTAAATAATATTTTTGACATGTTTTGAAGAATAAGCGATCAGATGTTTGCACATGAAATAAATCCTATCTCAACCTGAAAATTGGGATACTTACCGATGAATAAATTGTCCTCTCTAAGCCAGATCCGCTCACCACATGCTTAGGATCATTGAAAGTGCCGGAGCTGAAGGAGTCGCCGCCCATGATTGATTGCTGTTGTTGCTGTGTTGCTTGTTAGTTCTGATAACTTCAGATGTAACTTTTGCAGTGCTCTTTTCTGTGGCGCTGGCTTTATTTTGGGTGTCCTTTCCGTGGCGTGATAAAATAGGTCAAACCCCGCCCAAAACAGCTGTAAACAAAACATGCTTGCTAGTGTTACCTCTCTCTCACTCTAGAGGAGCACCCCATAAGTAGAGCGGACGAAATAGCGACGGCACCACCTTAACTCACAGCAACATGTCATCACAAACTCCCACACTCCAATCACGGCGAGCACTCTATGTCGGTGGCCTAGATCCCGCCGTGAAGGAAACAACTATACGCGCTGCGTTTTTGCCATTCGGACCAATTCAAGGTATAGAAATACCAATGGACTACGCTGCAGGGTCGCACAAAGGCTTCGCATTTATCGAATACGTCGATGGGGATGATGCAGCTGAAGCAATTTACAATATGGATGGTGCAGAGCTGTTTGGCAAAACCTTGACAGTCAACATTGCGCAAGCTGAAAGAACGAATTTAGGCAGCAATAAAGCAGTGTGGAGTACAGAAGAGTGGTTCAAGGAGCAGTCAGGGATGAAGGAAGATGAGGAAAGAAAAGAGCAAGAGAAGGGCATAGAATTAGATGCAAGTTTGTTGAAAGAAAAACCACTGACATCAGGCATATAGCATTTATTACTACTTCATGTCTATTGGCTGTTGGCCGGAAATCATAATATTTGTTGGAGCAAAATGTAAATTATCATTTATTTATTCAATGAATTGATGTCTATTCATATCGACAATTGATCCCATTATAATAGTGGACAGTTTGCGACATTCCTCATCAGAATCGCGAATGCTACTCTGTTTCAGATATGGCACCCACTTCCTGCTGTTGCTACTAAGAACATCCACAGGCATCATTTGCATACACGTTGCCATAGCAAGAAGCACTGACCGCCGCACTTCTACTGAATTGGCGTCGTGAAAAGACCAGGCCAGTTCAAACAAATCTGTCGCCAATGCAGACACAGCATGGCTGGGATATGTCCTTGCACAATCTACCATGATGGATAGTGTCTTTATGAACTCAGATAAAAAGCGTTCGCCAGTGGATCCTCCCCAGATTGATGAGTTATCCTTTGTGCTCGCCATCAACGCAAACAATGAATATATCATGTGTGCAGAAATTGGCCCAAACTTGTTTGTTGTAGTCTGCGGATCTGCCCTCGGTTGTCTCCAACGCCGCGTTTTTGAAAGTGTTGATTGTGAAGCTTTGACGATATCGCGCCCATCATCATTGTTTCTATTGCTGTCTTCATGAAGACCCAATGCAATCTTCAATCTTGTGCTCATTGTGCCAGCGGATGCAGCAGTTATATTCTTGGTGTGTGGACTTTGACCCAAATTTGGAGATGCGGACAACCTCTCAGCCGAAGCTGCAATTATTGACAACGCTTCCACTCTAGTACCTAACGAGATGCCTCCCTTCATCTCTTCGACCAGTTGGACGCAAGTATCCAAAGGTGCATAAATACCAAACGCCAACAAGCATTCCCACTTCTTATCGGCGAACATACTCGATCCGAATTTATCTTCCAAATGCAAAAGTACGCGGACAAGGGTTGACGTCATGTCAATCAAGTCGAAGGGTTTAGACTCCACCAACCTTGCTAATTCTGTCAGTGCTGCTTGCTGTTTGTCACCTGCCAAATTATCATCGGGTGCAACCAGGTAAGCGAAGCAGTCTTGAAGTGTTCGCGGGAGAGCAACCCTGCGGAGATCTTCTTCGTCGTCATCCAACGAGTATGCGTCGAGAGAGTCTTCTTCCCACGATGAATTCGTTGAGCTTCCTTCGCTGATTTCAGATTGTGAAGTTGATGAATCACTTTCATCTGTGAAATATTCTGCGTCAGGATCAATCATAACTTGCCTGGTAGGTTTTATTTGATTTCTTCCTTTTCTGCTCTTCGGCTTCTTCTTTGAATCGGCTTCTTCTTTGGACTCTTCTTTCACATCCATTGTATCTTCACTAGCTGGGTGCAACTCATCAAAACGCAGATCTTGACCCAATAGGGATGCCATCGACTCTGCTACACGCATTCCATCCATCCTAATAGGTTGCGACAAACTGATATCTAAGCGGAGTGTGACTCCTCGCACTAGCATGGTTGCTAAAGACATGCCGTCATCAGTTATGTCTTTCTGAACATCTTCTTGCGATACCAAATTTTGACTCAAAGGATAGAGTAAAAACTCTGTGACGAATTGCTGCTGTAGTAAATCAGATCTCGAAACAAACACATCTTCCGACCAAACCGAAGCGACGGTGCAGAGATGAGAAAGATATGAGTCGACTGAAGTTGCATTGGGATCATTCGACTCTGAGTCACTATCACTATCGCTTTCGTGGCAACTGATGCAAGCTGAATGTAACAAAAGTGCCACAGAGCATGGCACTGCGCGGTCGACACATGATAGGGAAGGACATCCCGTCGGCGATGCATAGTGTTGGAATGAGGAAGGTGGAGACAATATTATGAAATTCACAATGGCGTCTCTCAATTCCTCATTGGCGCCCAGAGGTGAACAAAGTGTGTCCTGAAGAAACGGTAGAATACTTTGTTTGCATGCCTTGCTCAACTCCTCGTCCTGAAAACATTTCTTTGCGCAATACTTCGCACTGTAACGTAGCATTTCTCTGTAGAAAGTTGCTACTACTCTATTCGAAGAAACAGAATCAATAATTGCCCGACATTGCGCGGAAAGTATTGATCGAGCTGCACTTGTTATTGGCAATGGATCACAGTGATTATCGCCACAGCTTCTCCAACAATAATACAGATATTTTGAGATGACTTCTGATTGACCGTTCTGTATCATTTGCTTCGCAAGCAGTTGAAAGTAAATTGCTGTAGACTCACGGAAGCCAGATGTCTTTTCACCTTGATTTTCCACCAACACACCAGTGAGTAGCATTTTCCACGCTGTCTGAATTAACAAGGTGTACATCGCTTTCGGTGCAGCCCACCAAGGTAACGTGAGATCCATTGCATGGCATGCCGATGAAACAAGTGTCGGCAGAACAGATGTAAGATCTGTCAGTGAATCAACCGAAATTGGCTCAGATTCAATCTCATGAGGTTCTTCGCGCACACGCTTGTAGTGGTACTCTAATGGAAGAATGCAGCATTTCCAAATTGTCTTTGTTTTTGACAGAAGTCTTGTATCTTCGTTACCCAAATACTTCAGCAGGAAAGTTACTGGGCAGCAATCTATATGACCTTCTTGATACAACGATGGAACATGAAGCAAATAGCGCCGTATTGTTCGGAGCGACGTAACGGTTGATGCTATTCCGTACGACTCTCCTTGTTTTTGCTGCTGCTGCTGCTGCTGCTAGAAGAAGAATAATGGACAGTTTTGCGGAGACAATCTACCGCCGCTTCCAGAGACACGCCATAGCCGCATAGATCTAAGCATTTATCAATCCATCGCTCCGCATCATAACATGAGTTGTATTCGTCACATTCTTTTAACCTTTCATTTCGTTCATCGCATGCTAAATCAGTTAGAGCAACATAATCCAATGCTTCATGATACCAACCAAAATTATCGTACAATGTTTCCCTCACGACACCATCCACCTCGTCATCAATGGACATTATCACGCGATTCATACTTATCAAATCTTTGGCAACATCTCTTAAATAAATCTCTACTCTGCTGCAACTAAGTTCTGATTGTACTGCCATCGGCTTCATCTCAATGAGTAAATTGTAGAGAGTTCGCAGCGAATCTAGAAGAGACGGTGAATTTTTGAGAGCATCCGACTGACATTGCTTTAGTGTCACGTCAATGCGCTCACAATGTAGCTTCAGCACTTCAGCTTCTTCAGCACACG
>JALLBC010000296.1:0-10003 GCA_036939775.1 Skeletonema grethae | reverse complement strand
TTATCTTTAGGGTATATATTGTCATTTTACGGGTATTTTAGCTGATTTAATACCTATTTGCTTCAGTTATCGGAGCCCGCAGGGCGCCCCCACATGAAAGTACAAAAGCGCCCACTACTTATGTATGATTCCCGGTGAAACCAATTACTCCTTTATTTCCTATGATTGCAGTCACTCAATAATTATTTCCTGCAGTTTGCAGTCACTCAATGCCTACCATCCATACCTACCTACTTATCTACACGTCGTAACACAGACTTGCCCTCTGCTGTAAGTGTATGCCATAAATTTCGCAATTGGAATACATATCTCATTGTTATTATTTGAGGAGCAGTATGGAGAATCGATTCGACACGCACCCAATAGCAGACCCTACCATGTCAGGAACAGGAACGGGCGAACAGCGCATACCAGTCACTGAGTGGATCCAGCAATTTTGGAATATTGACAATCCTACAACAGCATCGTCTGCCGATTACTTAATTCTGGCATTGCAACTGGCCTGCTCTCTTACTGAGAAGTTTTGCAAAGTGAAGGAAGAGACCGGCCGATCGCCCACGTTACGCTTTGATTGGATAGATAGTATTGCAGTCAACTTGAANTGTACTTGATATTATTTCCTCAGATGATGATGACATTAGCGTAGAAATATTGCCGTCCTTGTTTGATAGGACCGAAAAGGATGCGACTCAAATGGATGGAATGTTGTATTCTCTTGGGATAGTTTTCTTTCAAATATTTTCGAGGGGGGAGCGGCCTATTGAGCTGGAGCAAAAACAAGTAGGAAGGACGGCTCCGAATGAGATTGAGACGGATGAATTTTCTGAATGCTTGAATGTTTTTTGCCAAAACAGAAACATTGGTCGTGCTGATGAGCTCGGCTATCAAAACCTGTTGA
Organism: Skeletonema grethae; assembly: GCA_036939775.1. Classification (NCBI taxonomy): domain Eukaryota; phylum Bacillariophyta; class Thalassiosirophyceae; order Thalassiosirales; family Thalassiosiraceae; genus Skeletonema; species Skeletonema grethae. The sequence goes on along the minus strand of JALLBC010000296.1, from coordinate 9,105 downwards.
GCGACTTCAAGTGGTCGGATGATGACAGTACATCCAACACGGCTGCCCGAGGCGATGGTCCGAGGAAGAAGCGAATCCAAAATGAAAACTACAACATGTTTTCAGTATCGGTGGAGCCTTTAATTGAGAAAGGTGTCCCGATGTCGGTGTGTGATTTGATTGCCAACATGTTGGATTGCGCCAATGGCGCTCTTCGGAAAGGTGAAACGTACAGCGATATATCTGAAGTGAGAGGTGATCTTCAGCTCATGCTCGAGAAACCCTCTGTCTATCTTTTTGATCTAAACATGGAAAGGTTATCAACGAGTGGATTGCAGAATGGAGACATCTTTGGTAGAAATACCGAACTATCCATTATCAAGGATGCTTACCGAAGAGCAATATCAGGTGACAGCGAGCTAGTAACAATATTTGGTAAATCAGGAACAGGCAAATCACTCTTGGCATGTGAATTCGGGAAATACGTGTTAGCAAGTGGTGGAATCTTTTTATCAGGAAAGTTTGACCAACTTCAGCAAGGCAAACCTTTCAGTGCTCTGGCTTCAGCATTTGATCAATATTGCGGTATTTTGTTGCAAAGTTGTGAACTTGCGTCATCGAAGCAAATGCTAGCTCAACAGCTGAATCATGTATTGGGAAGAGACGCCTATCATTTGATCAAGCTTATACCCAACTTGGCAAACATTCTGAGTCTGGATATGAATAGCATTATTCCTGATGAAGGCTGCTCAAACGCTCAGAAACGACTTCAATACCTCCTGTGTCGGTTTGTGGAGGTTATATCCAGTACATTTGCCGCCCCCGTAACTTTATTCCTTGATGATTTGCACTGGGCAGATTCCGCTTCCATTGCGGCTGTGAACCAACTCTTACTTACCGGTGGCTTCGCTTCTCAAAACACACATTTCTTCTTCTTAGGAAGCTATCGTGATGGAGAGACCCATTGTAATCCTCTATGGAAATCTATATGCAATAGCGGCCTTGTCAACGCGAGGGCCACCGACGTCAAACTCGATAACATGGACGAGAATACATTAGACACAATGATCTCAGAGACTCTTTGTCTATCACCACGTCTCACTCGACCTCTGTCGAGTGTAATATACCACAAGACGAAGGGGAATCTTCTTTTCGTATCGAGGCTGATGATTTCGCTCAGCAAGGAAGGTCTCCTACGTCTAAGTTTGAGCCGCCGGCGGTGGGAGTGGGACTTGGAGAAGATCCTATGCCAAAAGTTACCTGATGATGTAGCAACATTTTTCACCCATTCGATCGAAGCGTTATCTGAAGACGTCAAATCATCCCTATGCGTTTTGTCATGTTTTGGATCTTCGGCAGATATTGCTTTCGTTCAAACTCTGGAGAGAGTTCTCCATAAGCAATTACTCACACATCTCGACATAGCAGCAGAAGAAGGATTACTGGACAAGAAAGATGGTCTGTATCAATTTAGCCATGACCGTATCCAAGAAGCTGCATACAACATGATGGATTTCCTTGATCGATGTCACTATCACTTCAGCTATGGTATGGCTCTGGCACCTTTGTCGGCTAGAGAGGAAGACGACAGCAATCTGCTAACTGCTGTGAATCAAATCAATTTAGCAGGTCCTGAAGCCGTTCAAGAAAAAAGCCAGAATATCCTTGTTGCTAATCTCAATTTACTGGCCGGTAAGAAGTCAATGGAAATGTCCGATTTTTCAGCAGCATACTCTTATTTTGATANATCTCAATTTACTGGCCGGTAAGAAGTCAATGGAAATGTCCGATTTTTCAGCAGCATACTCTTATTTTGATAGCGGGATATCGTTTCTGAGGAAGAAGCACTGGGAGGAGCACTACTCATTGAGTTTAGAGCTGTTTGAAATGGCAGCGAAATGTGCTCTTACAAACGGCGACTTAGTCAGCTTGAAACTCCTTTCTGAACAAGTGATGCGATATGGGCGATCGTACGAGGATAAGCTCAATATCATGTATTTCTTCACATGCGCATTAGCTTTATCATCCAGGCTACCTGAATCGATTGAAAATGGACTTGATATTTTGGAAAACCTCGGTATTTACGTACGAGGGCATGAATCTAGTATGGAGGTTTGCGTACAAGAGACGAAAGATCTACTGTCAAAATATACTGATGATGAGATATTGAATACCAAACCAATGACCGATCCAACTATGATCATGGCGATGAAATTCTTGGGCAAATTGGAGGTAGGGATGGCTCAAATCAGGCCTGAATCTTGCGCGTGTGTGATGCAACGAATTATTCAACTTTCACTTTTACACGGCATGAGCCCTGTGTCTCCTGTAGGTTTTGTGCACCTTGGCTCCTTTATGGCCAAGCTTGGATATATCAGCGAGGGTTACCATTACGTTAAACTTGCAAGCTCCTTACTCAACAAAGTAGGATCAAGGGAAAATGCCGGAGTGGTAATTTGCATTGGTACGCAAGTCAGAGCATACGTTGAACCGCTTCAAGCCACATTAGAATTTTATAATGAGGGCTTTGCTGCTGCAATGGCATCGGGCGATATCATTCATGCTACGATGAGCATTGTGATCTATGGCACCGGCTGTCAAGGTGCTGGTGTGAACTTGCAAACGACGCACGAAAAATGCGATGGATGGATAAACTTCATGTCCAAGAAAAAGATGCTGATATTCATAGTACAATTGCAGTGCTTTGAGCGTTCTGTGCTGAAGTTGATTGGTACAGAAGAGAAGCCAAAGCACGTTTCTGCCGACGAAGAGAAAATTCTTGCAACAAACAACAGCGTCAAGATGACACACTACTTTCAAAACGCATACATTAGCTTTATGTATCGATTATGCGATGATTCCAAGATGTACACTGAGAAGTACTTGGACTGCATTGTCAATACTTGGCCCGTTTTGTTAGTTGCGCATTCTCAACATGCATTTTATATTGGTCTCATTTCTTTCTGGTTGGCCAGAAAGTCGAGAGATGGGAAACACTGGCTTGAAAAGGGAAACATACGCAAATTGAAATTAAAGAAATGGGCAGAATCTTCTTTGTGGACTTTTGAGAATAATTGGTATCTGTTGGAGGCAGAGGAATCATACTGCAACAACGATTTTGATAAGGCTAAATTGTTTTACGAGAAAGCAATATCATCAGCGAAGGATCACAAGGTAAGAGGATATTGGTGCAAATTGACTAGCACTTCTTGTTCACCTGATGAAAATGTCCTTTACTTATTGCTATTCAAATTGATCTTCTAGTTTGTACATGAAGAAGCGTTGGCTTGTGAGTTAGCAGCATACTTCTATTTGGATGTTGGAGATGCAGCAAAAGCAATGCAGTACTTTTTGTTGGCGCACGAAAAGTATCATGATTGGGTAAGTTGTCGATGTATGTATTGCTCTTTCTTTCATACTCTAATCCCTAACCCCGCCCAAATTTCTTCTCTTCAAAGGGAGCATATGGGAAGTGCGACTGCCTGTTCAAGTTTGTTCAAGGTAGATTTTCTCCGTTATCCGCCGGTGCTGAGCACTTTGAGTCTTCCCAAGCAAAGAAAACGACAAATGAAGGAACATAGTTGCGATAAGGTTATGAGTATGTCCAAGATATATCAAAAGTTACTCTTCAAAACAATTTGGGAAGTCATTCAGGTGCACGAGTAGGTTAGGATTTAGATATAGTTGTAAAGATTAACTCTCCTTCTCCTTACTGTCATTACATGTTGTATCCTTGTCTTCTCTGTTGTCTTCTCTATCATACATATCTGGCGGGCCAACAAACGTGATCCATCCTTTCAATGCCAATGATAATAGCACAAAGTGAAACGCTGCCCGAATGCTGCTGCTATTCTTGTACACATTCGACAACAAGAAGCCATCACTATCGAATTCGTCACGAATTGAAAGATACATAGCAATGATTCCATTCCTCGCAGAGATGAACGTAAGTGCAGCTATTTCGCAAACGCAGATTGTCGACCCGAGAAAGTCTCCCATGACTCCTCCCAGAAGGTAGTCTCCCTTATTCCCCAACAAGTGTGCCACAACCAACACCACTGTAACGAGTGCTGTCGAAACGATTGGTCCATAAATGACACAAGCAAGTGCAAGACTAAAACCTGTCGCAATTGCCAACCTCCCCCACGACACCAAGTACTTTGCCTCAATCATGAATATATAAAACGGTGACTTGGGCCCAACCTCGGCAACATAATCTCTAGTCCGTATCAGATATGGTGCCGATAATCTTGCCACAGTCTGAGACACAATAATCGCTGGTCCAGCTCCACTACACTGAAACAATTGCCAGTGGGATGCCCCCAACACACCCAGTAACTGCACCTTTATCAACAGGAACAAACTTAGAGCAGCACACCCAAACGTCCCAACACGAGAGTCAGTCATAATTTTCAATACCTGACTCTTGGACCATCCACCCCCCAACCCATCCGCAGAATCTGCCAATCCATCCTCATGGAAACACCCCGTCATGTACAATCCCACGCCAACCAAAAACGACGCTGCAATAGCCGCTGGTAGATCGAGCGATACATTCACGAAATCAAAGACGATAGCATACATGAATCCCAGGACACTCCCCGCAATGGGAAAATAGGACATGCCCCTCATGAGATATCCAGGATGTAAATCTATCCAACTTGGCGATGGCATTCTTGTGATGAACATCCAGATTGTAAAGAAGGTTCGAAACTCGGCTGCTAGAATGCCGCCACTGCTGGTGGTGGTTGTTCCGGATAAAAAGTCTTGAATCTCGGCGGATATTTGTGTGCGATTGGTTTGATTGCGTGATTCGACAATGCCTGGCGAGAGGACGGTTGTTCGACTTTCGCCGTCTTCTTTTGTGGCGGATGGCTCGGTCATTAGTAGTAGTCGTAGGTGTTGTTATTGAGAAGAGGGATGGACTGCTTTCCTTACCATACATCCATCACCTTCATGGTTGTTACATGTTACATCCGTGAACTTGATCGATGGTTGTAAGTTGTGAGTGCCATCAAACTGTCCGATCAGACAAAGTGCGAAGCACGTGCAATCTTTTTTCGAATTTTGTGCAAACATCATCAACATCATGCTACATAGCAAGCCATCAAGCTGATTGTGACAAATACTATTGTACCATCACCATCAATCATGAGCCCACCACCACCACCAGGAGGTGCCGAGCCCTCTTCGCTGGCAGCAACACTCTCCAGCCCCACCTTGAGCTTCAGCCAAAAATACGACGCAGCCCGTCTCTACATCGACTCCCTCGCCAAACCAGTCGGCTCCCTCGGCACACTCGAAGACTGGGGAGCACGCATGGCCTGCCTCCAAGAAAGTCCCACACCCACAGCCAATGCCGCGGCATGTCTCATCTTTGCCGCCGATCATGGTGTGGCCAAGGATATATCCGAGGGGGGACGGAATTGCAGTGCCTACCCTCAACTTGTTAGTCGGAAGGTATTGGAGGCATTGGATCATGGGATTGCGGGGGCGTCGGTCTTGGCCAGGTGCAATGATGTTACATTGAGAGTGATTGATGTTGGTCTGGCTGATAATCCAGGTCCGCTGGATTATGACTGGTCTGGAAAGACTGTTCGATTGGCAGTCTCGACGATCAAGGGTGGAACGAACAATTTTTGTACTGGCAACGCATTGACAGATGAACAAGTTCACATGTGCATCGAGGTGGGAAGGGATGAAACCCTATCCCTGATGAATGAGATGGATAGATCCAAAACAACTACAAATGTCATCATGTTTGGAGAGGTAGGGATTGGAAACACTACCACTGCCTCAGCTCTCATTGCTGCACTGACCGGCGTCGATGTTGCCACTGTCTGTGGCAGTGGAGCATCTGTCACACGTGATGGTATCAATCAAGAGATTGTCAAGAGGAAAATTGATATTATTCAAGAGGCACTTACCTTTCATCATCACAATACTACATCATATGACACATCCTTATTGAATAACCCCATGCGAGCACTCAGTGCAGTCGGCGGAGCAGAAATTTGTTCCATCGTGGGTGGAATGTTGGAGTCATCCAAGCACAATGTGGCTATACTTGTCGATGGCTTTATTGTTACTACCGCAGCAATGATTGCATGTATGATTGATCCAATGGTTTGCAGATTGCTCCTCTTTGCTACCAAATCTACCGAGAAGGGTCAGCTGATTGCTATTAATACTATCAATGAGATTGCTACTGCCAATTCGATTCCTGTGCCGACCAGACCTGCGTTGGATATGGGATTGAGGATGGGTGAAGCTAGTGGTTGTATTACCAGTGTTCCTCTGTTGAGGAGTGCTTGTGCTACCATTTCAAGTTTGGCAACTCTGAATGATGTAATGTGCCTGGAAATGGGAAAATAAATACAAGTACTTGTAAGCTACAAAAAGTCAAGAGTTAGTTGGATTAAACGATGACATTGTTTTAGAAGTGTGTACATTTCTACTTCAAGGGTCACATTAAACATTAATTTAATTCCTATATTCAAGACGACTGAATGAGGGTTATCAAACAACAGTCACCTCTTTCTACATATTATTATACTTCGGGCATCACCATCTCCCAACTCTTCCGATCAAACACTTCCGCATTCAACTTGGCACTCTGCTGCGAATATTGTGTTCTAATATAATCAAACGTCTTTTGGTTGGGCAGTCGTAATATCTCCGCCGAGACTTTTCCATTGACTGTTTCCATCACTTCATGAGATAGGCTGATTTCGTCTGGTATTGAATTTGAATCAGCTGGGGAGGTGGCAACTACATTCACGGTGCTCTTGACTCTGTAATGCATCTCACCCTCGGCGATGGGCAGCCCAGAAAAGAAGCAAAATTTTACAAACAGCTGCCAACATACCGGTGAACGAACTTGTGAGGGTAGGGTATCGAATGGTTCCGAGTATCGTTTCTTCATTTCTTTCAGTAGCTGCGCATCGGGATTGGGCAACGATTGTAAGTATCTTTCACGTTCTTCTTTTGTTTGAGTATTAGCAGATATGGTCCGAAAGCCCAATGCAGATGGCAAGCAAAATACCACGAGTGTTCTTGGACCCTGCTGGACGCATCCAGCATAGAACGGTGTCGAATACGGTATGGCAGAGCCAGTGAAGTAGCACCGTCGGTTTCCACTCGATTTGCCATCTCCGGCGCGTCCAACTGCGTAGTAGGCCATGCGACGAGAGTCCAACGGTTTAGAATCCCTTGCATGTGCTCCAATGGAACGCATCGTAAGTTCTGATACGGAGCGCTCTATGTCTGGTGGGGGGAGTTCAATGTATCCAAATCCCAATTTCGACTTGATATTCTCGTCTACATCATCATCTATGATTACTTCTCCATCATTCCGCTTATCTTCTTCAACTTCATCCTCTGTTGCAATTATCTCATGTTTTTTTCTCATTGTCGAGCCATTCAGAGATGTACTCTTCTGCGGTGTACTTAATACAACATTGTCTTCATTGACACCTTCAACAACTGCCGCAGCATCATCATCATCATCACCCACGAAGGGATTAAATCCAAAGTCAGTAAAGCACGCATTGTCATTGGCAGCACAAAATCCACCCCAAATATCACCTCCACATGCCCTATCCTCCGGTATACCCTCCATTGCACTGTTCTTCTTTGGAGGAGAAGGTGTCACCCTGTGATTATTATTTTGGGAAGAGGAAGAAGACGAAGTTGTCATGAATTCATTTGCTCTCGACAGCATGCCCATCATGACAGCCGATGCCGCACCAGCAGCAGCCTTGGCAGGGTTTGATAACGTAGATGAGCCCGCATGAAGACTATCGGACGAGTCAGCAGCTCTTACAGTGAAGTTCCAGAAGCTGCCATTGCCTGCCGCCACCTTGGCAGCATTGGTATTGGCCGTAGTGCTTTGTGAATTGGCCCCCACGGTGGTTGGTTCTGTAGGATGCGTGTGATTGGAATTGTTGGCGTAGTGAGAGGACCTGGATTTTGACTCGGGGGTTTGTTTGGATGATTTGAATAGCTGTGTCCCTGCAAAGCCGGGAGACATTGGTGGCTTTTTATTTTGATCGGTTCGATCGTCTTCATCGCTGTCCGAGACTGAAATTGATGGTCCCCATTGATGTTGAGCTGATGGGCGAGGAGAGACGTGTGGAAAGTGATATTTAGAATCAGGAAGGATATGATATGAGACGACACGTGAAAATTGAAAAAGAGATGCACATGAAAAGCGATTGCAATTGGCAAAATGCTGGCCACACAATGACGACAGCTCATTAATACAAATACGGCATGTTGTGACACTCACCTTTCCCTGCCTTGGACGCTCTCACGCCGATCCCATTTTCATCAACGATAGCCTCGTCCAATGGCGGTTCGAAACATTTACTCAGGGACTTCATGAGAGTTGATTCGGTGGTGCCATCGCTAGGTGACCGATTAAATAATTGTATTAGCGGTGATGTTCTCCCGCTCCCGCTGCTCGCCATGACGATCGACTATTCGAGTTGTGTGCTTTAAAGTAGCAGTTGGCTGCTCCTCGTCGATGGTGTGTTTGATGTTGGTCTTATTGCGCTTTTATTGATACAATAATCTCTTGCTGTTCATTATCACTCCAAGATGTCAATGCTGCTGTTCAACGTGTCAGTAACAAAGAGGCCCCTCGCTGCTGATGGTTGTGCTATCAAACCGCGCCTATTAAATATCACCACCACAGTAATGCTGCTCTCACGCAAGAAGTCGGTGGTTCGCGAGATACAAGAGGAGCGCACGCAACAATTATTATTTCTTCTCACAGTAAGTCTTGAAAGGCAGCGTCTCCATTGCAGGACGTGCTTTGTGCTTCATTGCGACTTTTGTGCACGGCAACCCTCCCATCCGCCTGAATAAGATCTATTACTCATCAATTACTATTAATTCCTACGTTGATTGAACAGGTACTCGAACAGGTACTGGTTTTCAAATTTAGTTAAAGATGAGAAAATCTCGCAACGTCTTGTGTGAAAAGAAGCATTGCTCACCATTTTTGTCAAGCGCGCCTCTCTCTCTCTCAAGAATCTTCTTTTACGTTTTGAACGGTAGGTACAATACATGTTGCGTTGGGCCCAGTTGACCGACAATGGAGCTACCAGAAGAAGAAGATTG